>DWON01007083.1:0-13254 GCA_018251015.1 Phocides pigmalion okeechobee
CATCCACGTACAACCACAAACACGACCGAAATCCCATCTGAGCTCGTACGTAGATGCGTTGCTACTGCTGAGAACTAAGACAGCCGCCTCGCTTCAAAGTATACCCAGCAACCGCACCTCTCCAACCGAAACACAAGTAATGCTTTATGGCGGATTATGAGGGCGGCGGTGGTACCTCCCCTCCTCCCACTCTCCCCTCTTGAATTTAAAAACACGAAATAAGAGATTTCCTTAACAATAAATGCGGGCAATAGAATTATGTATATTCGCCTTAATTTTCAAAATATAAAATTCATATCTGCATTTACGAGTGTTAGATTCCTAGTACATTACCAATTTTAAAAACCAGAATGTAATAAAACCTTTTTATTGTTATAACTGGACTACATTTACTAACGAATTAAGCATTTCTGTAATGTCGATCAATTTAATAAATAAATAAATAAGAGTAAATCGTTTTAAAATTAGTTTTTGTTGTTTTTACTTTTTATTTTTATTTTTTGCTTTTATTTTAGATACTTAATGTATATTTTTCTATTTTAGGGTTTTATTTCTGCTTGCAAAGATATTTATAGTAAAGTTAGCAATGCTCAACTGTAAGTGATTATTCATTTATTATTAGTTAATAGGTTCTATGTTACTATGTTAAATTCTAATGTTATAATCATTGGTGAATTAAATAAACAAATACAGCTTCTATTCCATTACGTTTTTATAGTATTATCTCTTTGCAGTTGCTTTATAAAGCACCAAAGTTAGAAGTAAACTTAAAATAAATTCGTTTGAAGACTAACGATGTTTTCTTACGAGTATGTTGTGGACTTAGCTGTATATACCGAATGCGAGCTCAATTACATTACAAGTGAATGTCTATGCTTGTATACATTTTTTACGAATGAATTATTGTTTTTATCTGCTTACAGTAGCGAAATCATTTTATTCAACAAATGGTTCGACTTAACTAATAACCATACCTAAGGATTTCTTTCAGCCGTCCAACTAAACTAGCGAAATGGTTGTATGACCCCAACTCAAATAAATAGAGGCAGAATAATTGCACATATACATTTAGGTTAGAGAAACACTAATATTCCAATTGTCTTTAAAGCTAATCGAGAAAACGCCAATAAAATATAATAGCCCAGCGCCTAACGTAGATTGTAATTTTTTTTATGTGAAAGGAGTAACAAACGAGCATGCAAACCACCTGATGTTGAGTAGTCGCAGTCCATAGACATCCACGTACAACCACAAACACGACCGAAATCCTATATGAGCTTGAACGTAGATACGTTGCTACTCCTGAGGACAAAGATGGTCGCCTTGCTTCAAAGTGTAGCCGCACCTCTCCAACCGAATCACAAATAAGTGACAAAAATGGTATGAAAGAAATAAGCATAACTTTACGTAATATATCTCCTGGCGACGAGCAATAACTAACATATTTTCGCTTTTGTAATATAAACAGGGACTCCTGTATTTCTTTATCGAACAATGTTTGAGTACATAAAGAAGCCTGTTAAATTGATAAGACACGAGAATTTAGTAAAATATTTTAATATACATATTAAAGTGTTATTCCATATAGAAGGCCATGAACTTCGTTGTCATGGGATGGAAAATGAAAACTATTTGATATTGGCATTGGCAGAGAAAGTTAACGTCCCGAAACCCAACCACCCATTACACGAATGCTATTTAAGTGAGTAACGTTTCCTTACGCCAATCATTACGTACGTGCCAGCTATCGGCCGCCGCCCGCACTATGCAACATTTATCGGTAGGTACATCACTACGGAATAAAAAACGTGAGCTTTTGGCGCGAACTTTGGCGCTTGAATGTCAAAAGTGAAGTGCATGTGATTGGAAAGTGCAAACAAGTGAATGAGGTGATTATAGTGATTTCAAGTGCTCATGGTTTTTATGGATTTTTTATCGGTAATGTAGACCACCTTATCATTTTAATGGAGTTCTTCTATCAAATTATATTATACATGTATTAATTAAGTTAAGTGTTGTAAATTAAAAAAAAATGTATTTTGAAACTTAAGTCTTTTTAAAATGTAGTATATTACCTTTATTATTTTATAGATTATATTAAATAGGTTATCAAAAGTAGTCAATCAGGCTACCTACTCAATATGGATCAATATAAGAACACATATTTCAAACATAATTTTAAATAAAATTAAATAAATGTATTGTAATATTCAGATTGCGTTATATATTAATAATTTCAAACATTTTCATTGCTTCCGTTTAGCTCGCATGTTTTACTTCTTACAAGTGCGTGCCGGCAAAAATGTATAGTATTTATGAAACTGCCGTTGATAACAGAAACTAGCCAGTTATCAGTTTTTTCGTGACAACAAAACAATCATGATAAGCATTATTTTCGATAATAAGAGTTACTGATGCGTAAATACACATAAGACATTAAAAAATACAATACAATGCCTTTGTGAATGCTTTATCACGTTAATGTATTTAACATAATTTTAACACAAACTGATTAGTATAAAAAATATATAATATATTCAATTAGCCTTTCGAAGTTGGTCCTTGGTCTTTTCTAATTGGCACCACTCAAATAGGCCTTGTGGCCTCTGTATCCAGCAATTGCTGGCTCCATTTTTCAGTTAGTCCACCGAGACGGGAACTATTACAACATAAGATCATAAATGGGAACATAGGGTCGGGGATGATCAAGGGCATGAATTTCTAATGATATTATATTTCTTACCTTTCAGACGGCATTCCTGATCATTGCGTTAGTGATCGTCGTCAATGAAAGTGGCGCGACGGTGCAAAATGACAACAAGACAGACCAAGTGGCCGAGGAAGCGAAGACTAAGGCTGTTGCCATCGCGGACAGCCCCAAGTACGTAAAGCCAATGGAATCGATCAAATCAGCCTTTACAAATTTGACGCAGAAACCTGAACTCTCAACACTGAGACCTCCGAGTAAACCGCCGATTAATCTATCTCCAGACAAACAGAAATTTTTCTACGACATACCTCAACACTTCTACGGTCAGCTGCCGAATCTGCCGTCTGCACGACATGTTTTTACTAATCAGCCTTTGAAGATACATCCAAACTCTATTTACAATTTCCCGAAAGTAATCCCGTTGCAGAATAATAGAGCGTTTTACACTAAGTCAACCCGACAGCCATTGATTTTTGCTCCATCGACGAACAAGCCATTCATAAAACCAACAAGTCCTAAGTTTAGTCTACCTGTCCAGACTATTAATGGTATACGGACAGATTTTGTACGACCACCTACATTTGTAAACATAACCACTTCTACTACGATTGCTCCTACTATTACGACAACACAAAGAATTTTGAGAACAAAGAGAATATGGCCAAAGAGAATTTTAGACAAATTGAACGGAACATCTCATAATGTATCTACATCAACAAATTCAACGGCTTCAAGTAACAATACTATTGACCAGGATACATCTGGTAGTCGTCAACATTACCGATATGCTTATACAGAAAAACCGTTTCCTTCTACAACCCTTGAACCTACAACAAGGAAGTACCGGAGGGTGACTAGAGGACCCAGTAAAAGGTCTACGACCCCCACACCTGAATTTGTTAAAGAAGAATCCAACGATTGGGTACCAATTGTGCCATCACATTATACTAAAGCCCGAAGAACTTCTCAATCACACGTTGACGACCGATCTGACCTATTTATCCGTAAACGAAGATTATTTCAAACTCCAATTAACAGAAGATCCGATGTTGTCCCGAGTGATGGATTCCCGCAAACACCAATAACCAAACGGTCTGATCTTTACCTGAGCAACCCGCTAGATACTACACGTGACAAAGGAACATTTTTTTTACAATCTTACGGTTTGCTGCCGATGGCAGAGTCATCACCAAGTACAGCCCCAGTGTTGGCACGCAAAAAGATGGTTCTATTCCGTAAAAGGAAGCGACCGTTCAATCAACAGCCGAGTCCATATTTACTGTCATCATCCGATTTGCAACCAGAAGGAAGTCACGCTCATCCAAAAGTAGTTCACAAGATAAAGCATCATCATCACCACCACCACCATCGATACATAAAGACGGTCGAAAAGAAGGTTCCGTATAAAGTAGAGGTCCCGAAACCCTATCCCGTGGAAAAGAAAGTCCCCGTGCCCGTGCCTGTGGAAAAAATAAAGATATTAGACAGACCATATCCGGTAACAGTAGAAAAGAAAGTTCCTTACCCCGTACCGATTAAAGTACCGCAACCAATTCCAGTGAAGGTTGTCGAAAAGGAATATGTTCCGAAGCCATACCCGATAGTTCACCGAGTGCCCGTTGTCCAAAAGGTGGAAGTCAAAGTTCCACATCCGGTTCCCGTGCACGTGGAGAAAAAAGTGCCGTATCCCGTTCAAGTAGCTGTACCGGTAGACAGACCAGTAGCGGTACCTGTGCGAGTAGAGAAACGGGTACCATACCCTGTTCCGGTAAAAGTACTTGTACCCCAACCTTATCCAGTAGAAACCAGGGTTCCGTACCCAGTAGAAGTTAAAGTAAAAGAACCGGTAGAGGTAATAAGACACGTGCACGTAAGAGTTCCCTATCCTCAACCTTATCCTGTGAAAGTCCCTGAACCTATTCCTGTACCTGTAGAAAAACGGGTTCCCTATCCAGTGGAAGTTGAGAAGAAGGTACCTGTACCTTACGAGGTTTTGGTTCCGCAAAAGATTGAAGTGGAAAAGAGAGTTCCCGTTTACATACCTCAACCATACCCAGTGGAGAAGAAAGTGCCGTATCCCGTTAAGGTTCCATACCCGGTAAAAGTACCCGTGAAAGTTCCGGTCAAAGTGCCTGTAGAGATACCTGTATTCATTCATCAACCATACGAAATCTTGAATGACGGTAATCGTATCAGTGAGATATTAGCCGGCGAGCCATCGACGAAACAGGAAGTGACCAGCTCTCCGCAGCATTCTGTAACTGTCCACGGTAACACTGGTTTCACTGGGTTCCAAGAGCGTTCAGATAATCCAGAAACTACTACAACTGCTGTCAAGACATAGGGAAGTATATTTTTTAATTGCCCTTATTTCGTTACAACTTCTAAGTAGAACTTGTAACTGATATGTAATTAATTTCTGTAGATATTGATAAGTACCATATAGAGTAAATTGAGTGTGAATGTATTATTGTGTATAGGTGAATTAAATGAATGATGCTGTGATAAGTATTGTTATCTTTCTCTTATCATCTACTTACAACAAACTTTAGCTATTGTAGTTATAATAATTTAAGTTGAAAACAATAACTCGGTAATTATGTGCGGGGTTTTATACTAAAAACTCTACTCTTACTTTTAAAAGTAAAAGCACACAAACATTAATCTCATAATTAAGCAATAAAATGAAACTAAAATACTGTGTTTGATACGTTATTATAGCCAGTAACTAGTCTTTCTGACCCGATATCTAAATCAAAATGTTTTTATTCAAAGTAGGTTCCTTACAGAACTCTTTTTGAACGTCAATAAACTTCCACCGACTTATAAGGTATTTCGTTTTGGATAATAATCGGCGAAAGAAACTCCAAAATACACATCTTTTCCATCTTTAAAAATGTAATTTACAATTATTTAAATTTCATAACAGAAAGTCTACTTAGTAATATAAATTTAATACATGGAATTAGTAAGTTAATACGTATTAATATTTTAGTATTGACGTTATATTGTTTTTTAACTTTCATAGGTTACTTAAAATATATTTCTAATCTATTATTTATTCTATTTTATTATTCGAATTTATTAATTAATAATTGCAAAAATATAGGTCACATTTCACAATAGCGTGAAAAACCAATTTGTTATTTTCTTTAACTTTTAATGTCTATTATTCCCGTGGATTTAAAACATTATTATCGATATCGATAAATTAAAAACATTTCACTAAAATCGATTACAATAAATCGGAAATTAAATAGTTTGCCCCATACCTAATCGGTATTGATACCTACTTTATAGGATATAATTATGTTGCATGCAAGTGCTGTTTCTTGTATTACCTAACATATATTAGTATACATATATAGTACGTTTCGTTTTTATCGGGGAAGCGTTCGGTCGGGCCTTATGAACGAGTTGCGATTTCCCGCGCCAACTCGACTGTGACTTTTTCACTTTCGTAGAGTAAGCGTTTCCTATTCCGCGACTAAAATCCATTTATAACTATTATTGTAATTACTAATTAGATACATTAGCTACTTATTTTATTTGTTTACTTCCACTTAAATTATTGAAAATAAAACAGTTCAATTCCCAGATTACGTACAAGTAGCAAGTGTGCGAGACGCTAACTTATTTTTGCCAGACTTCTTATATATAGTAAATATTGGTCGGAAGTTGTCAAGTTTAAGTAATTTTGTGTAATATACATTAACTTAGTTCATCTTTTTAACACGCTTTTATTAGCTTGCGTTGTATCTATGTAAGTAACGGATTCTTTGAGTATAATTTTCACCAATTTTTACAAGTCTGATTAATTTGAAACTTTGCACACGTATCAACGACGGATGACAATGCAATATGAAAAAAATGAATAATAGTAAAAAAAATCAAACTTTACTTGGAATTTTTTTATAAAAGCGTGTTTTTAGTTTTATTTACTGTTATTTATTTTTTATAATAAAACAACAAGGTCCCGTCATCTGTACGCTTTCGTCTTTCAAACTACGAAGTCGCATTTAAATCCAATGCGATTTTTCATCAATAGACATAGTCATTCAAGACTTAATGTAGGTTTATTTATAAATACATGTATATTATAGTACTGAAAAGCCGAAAGCTTCCAATATTTGTAACGTGATGTAAATGGAACCATGCAAAGCCAAGGTAGATTACTAATTTTTAAACATACAGCTAATAAGCCAGAATTCTGCCAAGAAAATCTTTTGGCTAATAACAGCTATATATTCTAAAAGTACCTAGAAAACTTTAAAACAAATAATACTTTATGGTACACCAAAATAACATAAAAGAACTTGGCACAATGGACAATCTAATTGCTTAAAAAAGCCTCCTTTTCCCAGACAACTTAAGGTTAAAAGGCTACATACATGGTAGGACGTAACTTCGATTGAACTCATCAGTATTAGAAAAATATAATAAATATTTTTACAAGTTTGTATGACATTCTTTGAATTTTACATCCACATACAGATATCCTAGTTGGATGGAATATCAGGGCTTATTATCCTCACTGATATTGGAAAAACAAAATGTATTATCTACTTTTTATAATTATTGACTTATATGTATTAAATATCATGTTTTTTCTTCAAAGCTTACTAAATTATAGTGCTGGTACAGCCCTTGTTTCCTATATTATTATGGAGAACAAATTCCACAGAATAAGGTTAACAGATTTAAGAGTTCATCTTAAAATATGAAGTATTTACAATCTCTTAAACCATAATATTTAAATGTTATAAAAACACCTGCATTCTCATAAGAATCATATCATATATGCTGGCATAATTTACACAACCAAACTTCTGTTAATAAACAGGTACAGATATTTTCAGTTTAAAAAATTATAACAAATAGTGGGTATATTTAAATAACACTTTATTATACCAACTTTTCTTAAATAGTCATATTGCTACTTTAAAACAAAAGGGCTACAAATCAAAAATATTCAAAATCCTTTTTAATGTAAAAATTCAAATTTTGTCGGTCACATATCCAAATCGTCTATTAAAAGCAGAATAAAAATATCTTTCTAACAGTGTATAACACCTATTTATCACTTAAAATTACAGAGCAATTATACAAGAACTAATTTTGAAAACTTTAAATGGCTTTCCTGTAAAATTAGGTCCATTCGCATTGTGGCCCTTTTGTTTTGAAGTAGCGATATATATTTATAGCATATACTTACAAATGTAAACATAACTCACTATAATAGTCCAAGTTAATTAACACTGCCTGATAACATTAGTCAAAATTACTTTACTTTAATAAACTGCCATTCTAATTCATAGACACCAACGGATGTTTGGTTTTTTTCATCATAATCAACCCATTCCTTCTCTGTTAGGTCCACATCTTCAAATTTCTTACCTTTAAAAAAAATTAAAAAAGAAAATTATAAAGTTGAAAAATAAATCGACTTCAATCAAACATTTATCCACTATTAATAGATGAGAATTATTAAAACTTTGACAGTGGTCCTCATATTTATGGCAGAGCAGGATTGCAGGCAGTATTAGACTACAGCCATTTTATCTAGACTGGAGATACGCAGATAATTCACACAAATGTGTGATTTTCAGCATCCGTGTTGTGTCCGTACACAGCCATTGTATCCATCCGCAATCTTGTAATACCAACATAAACAGAGCAGCTGTGTTTCTCGACCTTAAAGTACTAAACTTAAATAGAGGCTCACAAGATGATTTTTAACACTTTCCCTGTGGCTACAACACTGTTGTGTAATTCTGTGTTGTATGGATTATGGGTGAACAAGAGTGCTGTTTTTACATCAGGGCATCAAGACAGGGGGCAGACAATACGTCTGTATATTTGTAGACGATACACAGATGCTAAAAAATATAACATTTCAGTAATTTGTCAGTATTTCTTCAGTCTAATCAAATAAGCACCAGTTTAGGGCCGCTTCCTGCAATACTGACCCAATCATATATTGTCCAGTCAGTGTTAAAACGGCCAATATAAATGTAAACCCATACACACAGCAAGGAGACTCCTGTGCCTAACAGTAAGTAATAAAAGGGGTTAAAGTATGTATCATTCATATTATATAACTAACCAATATAGTTTTTTTTTGTGTTAGTGTATTAGAAGTATAAAATTCATACCATCATCTTCAGCGTCTGCTATCCATCCAGACTTGGGTTCAAAGTCGACAGGCTCTACACCTCGGCAGTCGAATGTCACCAATGTTTTGAATTTACCAACATCATTGTTTGTGAACACACCTGGAAATTACATAACGAAGTTCCATTGACTATATTTATGTTTTAACACTTTGACTGGGGTGGTCATATCGCTACTTTAAAACAAAAGGGCCACAAATCAAGAATATTCAAAATCCTTTTTATTGTAAAAATTCAAATTTAGTCAGTCACACATCCGAATCAACCATTAAAAGCAGAATAAAAATATCTTTCAACAGTGTATAACACCTATTTATCAGATTTAAAATTACAGAGCAATTATACAAGAACTGATTCTGAAAACTTTAAATGGCTCTCCTGTAAAATTATGTCTATTCGCATTGTGACCCTTTTGTTTTGAAGTAGCGATATATTAAATAGGGTCAGTAATGCGGGAGGTAGCACTAAACTAGAGCTTATTTGTCAAAATTTGTTGGTACAACACCGGTATGTACAAGCCTCAAGCGCATTTCCACGCAATACACAGTAGTGTTGTACACCACAAGGACAGTGTTAATGTACAGATAAGCCATAGCTTAGGTGTTTTCAATAAGAATATTATACAATGAAATGTATATTTTTTTATCGTAAAAATAGTAGTGTGTTACATTACGTTTGTAATATTGACGAATAATTGAAGTTATGGATATAATAAGCGGTATGGATTTATACTGATATCCACAGACGATACAACCATTTAACACCATTTGAGGAACATTCTAGTTTGTTTTTTCAAGCACCTAACAAAATATGGTTATTAAGCATCTCACCGTTACTGCCCTCTATAACGTCGATGCAGTTTTCCCTGGAGCACAACTTGCACTTTATCAGAAGGTTCGTTTCAGACCTATTGTGCTTTTGCGGCACTTTCTCCGCTTCAGTAAGGTCGTGAAACTTCTCCGTTACTTCTCCACAACTACTGCACTTCAGTTTAAGAAACCATTGATAATGTGGATGGTTTGTATACAATTTCTCTACACATTCTAGAGTTGCTCTAATTTGTAAAGCGATTTTAACCATATTTTGAGGTAATATTTTACGGAAGTTAGAACAAATTTAAATATAATTATGTTCTACAACCGGCGAGCAAAACATGGGAATTGAAAATGTCAGATTAAAAGTCAATGTTGAATGTCATTTTTAACTTAACAGATTAAAAAATAAGTAATAATCGTGCACAAAAAAAAAATAGTAATTTAACAGCTTTTTACGGTGACTTATTATGTTTGTAGAGGAGAAGACTGCCCTATTTACTTCTATAATAATAATAATAATAGATAAATATTTATCTACCAACAACCTAACATTATTAAGCCCTATACCTTTTTTGAAAGATATGTGAAGTTTAAACACATTTAGATACTTCAAAGTCTGAATATGAAATCCGCATATTAAAAAAAATACCTATTTTTCCACCTACATACAAAATTCAGGTTATTAGCGATATACAACATAATTAATACTTAATATGTGCACCATTAAAAAAAGAAACAATAACTTTTGTTGCAAAAACTTATTTATTCGATTACATAAACTTATTATACCGGGAATTTAAGATGTATTGAACAAAAAATAATTATATTTTTTATACTGCTTTAGGTAATTATTTTTCTTAAGATAAATCCTAGTATCTTATCAGCATTACGAAAGCAGCTAATGTGGTTATATAGTATATTGGTATACGATTGAAAACATATAAACATATAAAGTGTAAAAGTCTTTGTAACCAAGCGTAAAAGAAGTGGTTTGTATACAATTATATATTATCGTATATTATGTTCATACACGAATACAAGTTGGCCGATGCTAATGCAAATGACTTGTAATTAAATTCGTAGAAGTATTTTCGAACAGGCAGTTTAAAAAAGAGAACAAAGTTTACGAAGTTATCTACACAAGAAAAGACATTTCGATTCAAAATATTTAAAGGATACTAGACCAGGATAACAAATAAGAATCTTCCCATACTAAGCATAAATATCTATGGTTCCAGCCATGAAGTGAACGGAAATTCTGCTTTTATTTTATTAAATATTAAACAATTCAAGCTAACATGCTTCTTTTTACAATATAAGTTGATAAATAATCATACACTGCTTAACAAATTAATAAATGGGCATGAATTTTGTTTTAATTTTTTGACAAAGGAACTATTCTTATTGAATTGCCTTGGGGATCCGCTTGCAATGTGAGACCCATTTCTGCGAGCATCTCATTGTCCATTGGACCCTGTAGTGTTATCTTCGATATTACTTCCTGTAAAAACAATTAAAATTACACAAAGTAACGATTTTCAAAATTTCATGAGAATTACATATATTGTCATCTCTTTCAATCATAATATATTATGCCGAAATGTTTTCCAAATACATTTTCTTATTGTATATGGAAATTTCAAACGAACATGCATTTCACTTGATGATAAGTAGTCGCTATCTCCCATGAATACCTTTAGCCACCTCTAAACATTTGTAATAGAACAAGACTTCTATTTAAAATCAATTATTATAGAACCATTGCTTCTCCTGAACACTCCTACAGATGGTCACTTTGATTAAAGTGTAGTGCAAACACATCTCTCGAACAGAAAGACATAAACCACTTCACGACGGAATCAGAGCGGCGGTGGTACCTTCCTGCAATAACAACAATTGTAACAAAGATTAAAACTAACCTTATTTTCCGGACAATTCTCACACAAGTTGCGAACAGCGAAGATTACCCACTGCATTATTACTGTTTTTTTTTATAAGGAAATATATTACTTTTGATTTTGTACCATTTTTCAAAACTATATAACTTTGTTGTCGTAATGTAACATAAGAGTTACCAGAGAACGACAAATTTATAGAAGATTCTTCAGTAATTATTAACCTATCTAGGAAAAGTATTTTACGGGAGTTGATGACAATAACACTCAATAAATCTCGGGCTTATTGAGTATTATAAGAGACATAACACAAAGATTTGTCTTCATTTAACGCGTTCCCTGCGGCTACAACACTGCTGTGTAATGCTGGGCGCGACACGCTTGCGGCTCCTACACACCTGTGTTGTACCGACAAATTTGTATGGATTACGGGCGAACACAAGTGCTGTGTTTACGTCGGCGCTACAAGAATGGGGGCGGACATTACGTGTATTCGTAGATGATACACAGATGCGTATCTTCTGTCTAGCCAAATAAGCTTCAGTTTAGTGCCGCCTTCCGCGACGCTGACCTGATCTAAGTAGTCACAAATTAGCAGATTGAGAAATTACACTTTCCAAACTTATAGACCCAGACAAGGCTTCCTAGTATCGTAAGAGCTATGGACACACAAATACAAATATACAAAACACCCAGACCCAGAACAGAATTAAATTTTAGAATATCTTCAAGATTTACACGTTTGCCTTTTTTGAGATATAACTTGAGGGGAAGGCAATTTCGTACAAAGAATGCTGCGTTGCTTTTCCATGATATAATGAAAAGGATACAAGGATTCCGTGCGTCTATATTGCAACAGTCAAGTAAAATTGGTATAACCTCCAACTCACGCATCTGAAAGAAAGAAATTATTAAATTGACACTCAAAATTACATATCACCTTAACCTTAAGAATGATAGCTATTTCGTGACCTATTTATAGAATATGAGTTTATAATATAGAATATACGAGAATACGCCGCTGTGCGAACAACGCGTCTAGGAACTGTCTTACGTCTCGTTGTTATAATAGTTCTTTAAAATAGTGATTTGTGAATAATTAATCGGTTGAGTGACCTTCATTTCTTTGTTAATTGCCCGTATATCCACATTTTGCCTAAAAATAATGTCTGAAGATGAAGATACCCATTCTTATCGACCACCTGACTCCGATATATAAATCACTATATTCATATAAATAACTCATTTTACATCATTATCTAAGAATGAGAATCTCAGAAATACTTAATTATATTTTACTTATTACATTTAGAAAAATATATTCATAGTAATATTTAAATTGTATGAATAGTCCAAAATTACACCATTTTTTGTTTCGCGCAAATTAGAATTTCTTATATACCTGTCGTTTATTCTCTTGGTTTTTCCAACACAAGTTTGCAAGTGTCCGCACTAGAGTCGCTTTGAAACCAAATGCCACATGACGTTCCACTGTCTCCACCATCGTTATTGTCTTCTTAACGCTCGCGGGGTCTATTGCGCCCAGCCTGTAAGGTAACTGGTTAACAATTTACCTGCCAAACCAACCAAATTACAAATTGGCTATTAGAACATTGTTTTTATGACATAAACGAATACAAAAATATGACATTGAATAAACT
>DWON01007084.1:0-13252 GCA_018251015.1 Phocides pigmalion okeechobee
TGCGGCTCCTACACACCTGTGTTGTACCGACACATTTGTATGGATTACGGGCGAAAAGTGCTGTTTTTACGTTGGCGCTACAAACTGGGGGCTATTACGTCGTAGATGATACACAGATACAATATTTCAGTAATTTGTCGGCGTATCTTCAGTATAATCAAATAAGCTCCAGTTTAGTCCACCTCCCGCAATATTGACCCGATCATATCCGCGCCGCAGGGAAAGTGTTAAAAGGTTCTCCATTCCTCGTCTTACAGTATTTTCTATATGAATAGTTGAAAAAACTTTATAAGAGAAATATTCTAATCTAGTTACTGCATTTACTAATAAACTAGGATTTTAAGAAAGTACTTTTACGTAGGAGTATAGAAGATTCAGCTGGAGGAGATCCGGGCAAGATGAACGAGATTCTACTCTTATTTTGATGTGGTAAATATTTTAATTAACTAAATATGTATCTAAAGATTTCATCTACATTAGGTTTCTCGAAGGAATGGGCTACACATGAAATAAAACACAATTAAGTACTACACCATACCAATTTATTTTTAGTATTGTCAATTTAAGGTCGTCGCAAAGGGGCATCGTCACTCGATCGCACGCACCAAGCGCAACAAATACAGTCATATACGAATGAATCTCGAATAAATCTATGAACAATCTTATCGAAATCTATATAAATATGTAGCAAAATGGGGTTAATGGTTAACACTTTACGATTATGAAACAACCGTGACATGATTTTACCGAACCAATATAATTTACACGACTTGACAACAGTACGTACAAATTGGTACTACATAAATAAATATTGACATAATTGTACTGCCGTCAATGTGAGTAGGCATAAAGAAATTTCTTAAATCTTACGTGTTTGAAAAATGATAATTAAAAATTTTCATTAAACTAAGTTGACAAAGAATCTCACTTTAATTTATTTATTATTTTCAAAATTACATTTAATACAGAAACAATTAAAATGTATACAAAACTAGTATTTCGCCTTACAACGCATGACGGCAGTATAATGAATAATCATATGTATTATCCAGAAACAAATCGATAACATTTTCTTTTTTCTGCATCTTCAAATAAATTATCATCAATACTTTGGTAACTTGAAAAATTATAGTACACCTAGAAGCATGTTTTAGAAAGATTTGTAGAGAAATGTTAAGAAGTTCAAAGAGCGTGTTTTCCCGAAAGAAATGTCTACTTACTCTACGCACCTACGCGCGCGCCCTCAAGCTAAGTACATATAGAAAGATTGAATACTGAGTGAGCAGATTTTACTAACACCAGCGATGAATTATATCTATTCAATATCTTCCATGTCTACGACAATACGTACGGCGTATTGCCACGTATTACACTACTAAACGTCTACGTTTATAATGAGCTAATAAGACCCAATAACTTATACATTCGTTCGCTGCTAGTCTACTAATAGCTGGGTGAGGGTCGAGTTGAATCACACCACCACTGTAGTCAATTTCCAATAAAAACCAATCCACGTAATTTTACGTCCCAATACGATTAATATATTGAAATTACCAAATACGCGTATTGTATATTTTTATAAAATATACACATAATAAAACAATATCGACATCACAGATGTAAGTACACAGAGGTATCATCATAATCGTATTATACTCAACAACAATAATAATTAAAAATAAAATAACGCGATCAAAAAAATGCATCACTTACGCTTAATACTACGACATGATAAATAAATTAATAAAGAAATGAAAAATTTTGACAAAAAAAAAAAACCCTTAATTAAAAGAAGCTAAAATAATGTATGTTCTTAAATTGACTATTGGTGTTACGTGTGAATCAACCTTTATAAGGTTTGCTTGTAGCTTTAGGGCCATCGATCTATGGATTTGGTAACATAATTAATACCACGAAATACCAACCACATAGCTTATGAACTAAATAAATAATTAAGATACATTGGTGTTCATTGAAAGGAAAGGAAACTTGTAAAGTGATGCTAAAAGATATTTTCGTGGAAAAATTATGTAATCCAACTATAACACGAAATATGCAGTCGATTGCAATGTAAAAGTTGGCCTTTATTCAAAGGTCAAAACACGTAATTAACGCACACCATTTTCTTTACAGATTACAATAACATTCATTCATAGAACGAACGATAAAATTTCGTTGCCAAATATAGGTCTAAGTTCTCGATTGTTCCGATAATGCGATAAACGTCGATTGACTATTAAGAATCGATTCGCATCACATCACTGTTCATACAAATCTTATTAACAGTATTCTGTCTACGCGTAAATTAAACCATTTTACATTGTCGCCTGCATAAATTGTAGATGCAAAAATCACATGACGAACGAAATACTTATATATCACGCACAGAATTAGTACGACTGCGTATTATTTTTAAACCTCCCTATGATCTAAAACGAAGCATCCAACGCAATGTGTGTGTGTCCGCACAAAAATTGATCACCGACAGTCTATTCTCGTATTTTAATTTTTTTAAAGACATATGACTTTCCATCCGTTTGTACTCTTGCAACTTGAGAACCACTGTTCCAGTTCGCATAATTATTTATTTCGTTTAAAGATTTCAGTATACATTTGTCTACAATAAGTAGCCTCAGATATGGAGTAACAATTTCCGTTCATAATGAAATATTGACTCTCGATTCTAGCAAAATGCTTAAGAACTGAGAAATTTGAATTTAGAACTAAATGAAGTAACAGCTCTGACCATAGACAAGAATTTTAAATTGGCATTTCACTTTGTAGTAATTGAGTGTCCTTGCATCTTCAGGACTTATGGTTTACTTAATTTAATAAAATGGAGAACCTTAAAAAATATATACATATTATTATAATAAATAGACCCCTACCTCATGAGAGGCAAAAAATAAGGTGTGGACGACCTTTGCATTAGATTTCTCTAGGAAAGACATAACAGTCTATGTCATGGCCAGAACAGAAAAATCAAGTAGCGAACTGACTCAGTGGTTACCGCGTTACACAAAGCCAAATGGAAATTTTACACTTTTAGATATTAGAGTGGATTAGATTTTCACGCATATATTTTAATCTGTATCTTCGTTCGTCGTGTGACCTAGATGGCCCTAGGCATTGAGCGTCGTTGTTAATTTATTTGCCGACTTGCTTCATCAGTAACTCGGTGCTGAGGGATTTGGGCCGCTCGATGGGCAGCCCAAGGGCCCGGGACCAGATCAGCTGAGCCAACACGCCGAGAGCACGCGACACGCCGAACATTACTGTGTAGTAGTTCATCTCCTTCAAGCCGTAATACTGTGGAGAGATAATACAAATTATAATTAACAGGTTCCCTGTGACCACAACACTGCTGTGTAAAGCGACGCGCAATGCGCTTGTACACACCTGTGTTGTAGGGACAAATGTACGGATTTCGGGCCAACAAAAGTTGTGTTTACGTTAGTACTACTAGAAGGGGGGTGGACATTATGTCTCTGTATTCGTAGATGATACACAGATGCTAAAAAATACAATATTTCAATAAATTGTAGGCGTATCTTCATTCTAGTCATTAACACAAATGTTGTAACGTCTGTTTGTTCGTAAATATTCCACGAATGTTCAAAAATACATTTCAGTTTATTGTCGGCGCGTCTCCAGTGTGGAGAAAACAGCTCCTGCTTAGTGCCGCCTCCCGCAACACTGACATGATCTAACACATACACACATGAGTCAATACAGTCAAAGTATCAAGCAACGTGGAGTATAGACCAAAATGGTAACAGATATTGGCAAAATTTACTACACGCCCGTGAATTGATGATGATGATGATGTTCATTGTTGGTTGTTATCAATAAATGATAGTGGTTGAATCCTGGCGGGAGTTCTTGTAAGCAGTTCCATAATGAGAACCCAGATTCGAACCCAGAGTCACTGTGACAAGCTGAAATCTCACTAGTAACCTATCTCTACTTACATAAAATAAAAGAAATATAACATAGTATACAAAATAAATACAAAAGAACATTACATTTTATATGATCTACTGATTTTTTATCGGAATGTTATTAGTCAAAGCCCTTAAGTTATAATTATTTATAATAAATAACAGAAATATAACATAGTACATAAAGAGTGTTCCATTAACTCCAAAACTCCACACGTTGAGTTTAAGTAAGATCACATTTCCATAAGGCCATCAATAGGCATATTAAAAATATCAAAGCAAATTATTAAAACATTAACGATGAATACGATTCGTAGTAACTTCAATGTACCTGTAGGAGAACTCCAGAGTGGGAGTCCACGTTGGGCCATGGGTTCTTGACCTTGCCGAGCTCGGTGAGGATCGGAGGAACCACCTTGTAGACCGCTGCAACCAGTTTGAACAACGGGTCGTTGGGCAGATGCTTCAGAGCGAACTCACGCTGGCAGGTATACCTAAAATGTGAGTTTTTAATAAATTGAAATAGTATGCGAGCAAGTAGTCCACCTAATGATAACTAATTAAACATGGAAGAACAAGAGTCCGACCGGGGAAGTACCACCGCCGATCTCAAAATCCACCGTAAAATATTACTTGCATTTCGGTTAGAAGTACGGTTACTAGCTACACTTTGAAGCGAGGCGACTATCTTAGTCCTCAGGAGTAGCAAAGTATCTACGTTCGAGCTCAGACAGGATTTCGGTCGTGTTTGTGGTTGTAAGTGGATGTTTATGGACTGCGACTACTTAAGATCAGATGGTCGCATGATCGTTTGCTACTCTGCTCATATATAAAAAAAACTAGCCACTTGTTTTCAACTACATGTAGAACATGACCCAACTGAAGTTCATCATAGATTGGCTGGATCTCTTGAGCTCTAAGAATAATTAATATCTTACGTGTAGGTGTGTAGACTACAACTTTGAGCCGAAAAGCAAAATTTGCTTGAAACAATAAGTGGATAATGGTTATGGTAGCTATTGGAGCTAAGAAGGATCTTATTATAAAATATATTATCAATTTAAATTCCAATTTAGAGGTCATCCATCAGCCTTTACGTGTCCATTGCTGGACAAAGGGCTCCCCCAGGTGCCGCCACTCACTACACAGAAGGTAGAAATCTTTATTATTATCTGGCAACGTCACAAAGGGCAGTTGACTCTGTTTTCAAGTGATCTTTTACATGACATTCTTAGTAGTTACATGTAGAAAAAGATGTGTGTTCCAAGTTCAGGTAATAATCCTGTCTTAGTTTAAGTGGATTAATGCTTTCGATGAATGACCTAAGGCCAAGTGGACTGATTAAATGTTTATTAGCTTTATTATACACACATACACAAAAGAATATAGAAGTGTTTTAATACTAAAAAATCTGGTACTTTTAATTTTTTTTAAAGAAAGTATTTCAATAATGACTTTCTTCTAGTGCAGTTTTAATTAGGCTTGTTTTTAGTTGTTACTTATTTTATTTTATTTTTCATTAGTAAGTTGTTTAATCTTTTATAATTATCATAATTTTTCAATATTTTCTTTTATTAATTCGTTAAACATTTTAATTAAATCATTTTTTGCGATGACAGTTTTTTACACTATTACTATTACGTATTTTCCTTAGTCATACCTGGGGTCGGTTTTCCTAAGTACAGCATGTCCATATCCGGGCACCACCTGGCCGGACTTGAGGGTCTTCCAGATGAATTCCTTGAGTCCATCCTCGGTGAAGTTGTCACCAACTTGCTTACGAAGCTTCTCGAGCCAGATCAGCACCTGGACGAAGTTTGAATATAAATATCTGAGTACACTCCACACAGGGTCATCAAATTTCAATCTAGTCAATGCCTGTACTATTGACCTGAATAGCGCGATGATAAGAAAAACAACGACGAATCTTGTTTGTTACAGCTATTATAACAATATACCTAGATATTCAAAAAATAGTATTTTATATTTCAAAACTTGTTGATTTTTGTGTGTGTGTTGATGGCTATGTGACGTCACTTTAATTTTACCTGGCGCCCTCTAGAGGACATAGTCATAAACTTAAAGTTAATTGACAATGCCGAGTAGGGTATCAAATCTTAATTTCCGACATTTTAAAATAATATATTGTTTGATATTGTTCGCGGATTTACAGCACGCACCCGATAAATGTGAATTTATTTAAAAAATCCGACGACATCGGCACAAAAACGAGGGTAATGATTTTGACTTTTAACTTTTTTATTTTAATGAATCTATATGGATATATAGCTACTTCAAAACAAAAGGACCACAACGCGAATAGACTAATTTTAGAGGAGAGCCATTTAAAGTTTTCAAAATCAGTTCTTGTATAATTGCTCTGTAATTTTAAAACTGATAAATAGGTGTTATACACTGTTAGAAAGATATTTTTATTCTGCTTTTAACGATTGATTCGGATACGTGACCGACAAAATTTGAATTTTTACAATAAAAAGGATTTTGAACACTTTTAATTTGTGGCCCTTTTGTTTCAAAGTCGCGATATGTAGGTATGTTCATCTATTCTTTCATAACTTAACTCCAAATACGTCATGATTTACAAAATGATACTGTTTATAACAGTGAACATGCACGTTAGATATCATTAAAGAACTTCAATAGAAGACGGCAATTGAAAGATAAAACATGCGATCTGCTAATCAACTCGCTGTCAGGAAACATTAAATGGGGCGTGGTTTCGTTCGTGTTTAAGCTAATCATACATACACGTGTACTAAATGATTCAATTTAAAAGTGTATTTGAGTAGCTCGACACACTAAAGCCCAACGTTAGACTGCCACTCTATCGAATTACGTATTTCCCGTAATTATAGCGGTGATGATAATTAAATAAATAAATAAATAAAAACGCTACGTGCACGCATAAATTTAACACTTTCATTGCCGCACCATCATGTACTCAATTTAAAAATATATTTTAGTAGCTCTAGACGTAAAAGGTACACACGAAGCGCGCGAATACATTTAACAATTTGACTGCTGAACTCATATATTACAGCGAGCGTTGCGGGAAGCGGCACTAAGCTGGAGATGTTTCTTTAGACCGGCGACGCACCGACAATTCATAGAAATGTATTTTTTAACATCCGTATAACATATAAGAATACACAGACTATCAATTAGTCCATTTAAAAATCAATAATAATTTCTATTCACAAATCGAATCACTAGTCAACGCAGTTTCTATGTTGATCCCACTGTTTAATGAGCGGCGCGGACTACCTCGGTCGTACAACCGTCCCGAGCCGGACCGTCGCCCCAACGTTCCCGGGCCGCTGCACTCAGCTCCCGCGGGAGCGGCACGATACTAGAAAGATAACTTAATACTTAATTTGTTCTCAAAATAATGTTCTTACCTCTTGGTTAGCGAGGCCGTGAAGAGGTCCAGCCAGGCCGTTGAGCCCAGCAGCGAAGGAAAGGTAAGGGTCGCTCAAAGCGGATCCCACTAAGTGGGTTGTATGCGCTGATACGTTGCCGCCCTCGTGGTCACTGAAACGATAGAAAAGATAATATTAATCTAACGATACAAAATAATTTAATCAACAGTAAACTTTTCTTTGTTTAATTATTGTATATTTTAATTTTCTTAGATAGCGATCCGATAATAAGTAGACGACAATTAAGAATGAAGTCTAAGAACGTCATAATATTGAAAATAGAAACATCTAAATATTTCGATTTAATTTGCAATATCCTTAATAGATGGCATTGTTTACTATTTTTATACCTATTACGAAATGAAAAAAAATAATTATTAACAATTTCGATTCCAATACAACGAATAGTGATCGTAAAGAGATGGAACTCTCATTAATATTAAAGGCGTTTATTAAATGTATCATAATTTATTTATTTTTATTAAATCAATATTATATGTATAATATCAATAGTATGTAAAGTTATTTATGTTCTACTAGCTGTGCCCCCGACCTCGTCCGCGTTTATTTTATACATTTTCACAAAATGAAACAACCTACACATACATGCATTCACTTATTATTTAATTTCTCGCCCAATTTACAAAAAAAAAAAACTTAACTTATTATGCACCAAAACCTTCGTCAAGAATCACTCTACCTGTTGTAGAAAACTGTGAGAAAATTCGTCCAGTACTTTTTGAGTTTATCCCGAACAGACAGACAAAGACGCGACGGGGAAGTTTGTTTTATAATATTCATAGATTTTGCATATTATCATTTATAACAATTTTCACTCATAGCAATGACACTATTTTGCATGTTTTATATACATATATAGTATTATGAATTATTCAGATAATGAAAGTTAAAAATAAAATGAAATGGGAGCATTGCTAGAACGAGGGCTTTGTTGTCGAAAGTAGGTCGGGCCATGAGGCTGCATAGAGTGGGTTTATTCCGACTATTTCCCCTCGGGAAACTGAAAGAACCCGGGCCTAAAGTGGGACATTTTATTTATCATTGTATTTGAATTAGGTTAATTAGAGTGCCTAGTTTTTTATGTGAGAAGAGTAGCAAACGAGCATGCAAACCGCCTGCAAATCCACATACAACCACAAACACGACTGAAATCCTATCTGAGCTCGAACGTACATACGTTGCTAGTCCTGAGGGCTAAGATGGTCGCCTCGCTTCAAAGTGTAGCCGGCAAGCGCACCTTTCCAACCGAAACACAAGTACGTAACGACACAGTGACCCATCAGTAGATAAGTCGGAATTGAGTTACAAACACATACAGGCTTATGTTAGCGCCTTTACAGTGTACCGTTCGAATTAAATTGAAATTACGCATAACTACCGCTGCAGCGACATATCAGTTTTAATTTTAATACTTTAACAAGTAGGATAAGTATTCATAACAAGTTATTCTTTCGTGATTTCCCAACAATCGTTGTTTCAGTTGAGTCAGTATTCCGTTCAGCATTTGACATGTATAACCAGGTATTTTTTGTCACTTCTGTTTTGGGGCACGCTAACTCTCAAAACTTGTACGTCCATATATTATGTACTAGGTTAATATTGTTTTATTAAAAAAATACAAATTTTTGCAAAGGTTACCAACTTTTTTTTCAAATTCTTTAATTTTTTTAGTTTTTACGGCAAATTTTCAATATTATCGAAATTTTCCTTTTCGAAAAAGCCCTGTGTTAAATCTAAACGCGTCTTAGACCGCTACCTACAAGTCGGTTTATTAAAAGAGAAGGGTTATACCATCACACACAGTATCGTGTCTCGTCCTAAAGTCTACAAAGATCGTTATTGTCGTATACATGTTGATTTATTGCATAGCTCGTATAGTATATAGACACTTTACATCTACACGGTCGTGCAAATTGTCTAGGTGCTTGTAGTTTAAAATATATCACGATATGAAATATGGTATAACACCAGGTTTCGTGAATACATAAGTCATTTATATGAAACAAGTAAAAATAAATTCAGTTTTACTTAGTTTCTTTAAACATTACATTAATATTTTAATTGTTGTAACAATAATAATAATAATGTACTTTGTTGCCCCAAAACATACAATTTACATTATATAAAAAAGAATAAGCAATCTGCTGAGTTAGTAGAAAGGCAAAAGGAGGTGGCTCAGTATTTGCTGACACAGAATCAGGAATCCGTGCGGCGCTGTTTTTCAGCCATACCCTTGTCCCTCAGTTGTCATGCGGGAGTAAGTATCCGCCGCCGTTTACAATATTAGTTGTCTTTGTAAAATTCACAAAATGTAAGTATCGTAATAGATTGCGACGTGAGCGATATAATGTGTACGTAGTACGTCTGTTTGTTATTTTATACTATCGTTATATTATTATACTCTACGTAAAAATGAGATTATGTTTGATTATTTCTATCACTAATGATTATTTATTTTATGTTTCTTTATTGTGAAAGGACTCACTTAATATACATCAATGCATCGACGGCATGGTGCCAAGAACGCTATCCGCATCCCGCGCTGAATACCAATCGCAAATATTTGTGCGAGATGTACCAGTCTTGTTACCAGCGGCGAGGATTAAAATTTTATATGGATCATTTTTGAAACTTGCAATCGATTCAATAATCTGATTAATTGCGTAATGTAACTATGAAGAATATTTAATTATAAATAAAAATATATATAATAACTTTTATGGTTTGCTACCATAAACTTCTCAACACAATACAGGCATTTTAATAAAGACATATTTTAAAGCGATTTTTAAACAACATTCGAACATTTATTAGTCTCAAAGTGTCGCTAAACAAATAGTACGTTACCTAGTTCTAAAGAGAATTATCTTAAAAATTAAGACATAAAGTTTAACGCTCCTATTGTTCCACTCCCTTAGTTTTACTACGTAGTAAACATTAAACACTTCATTGCACTTTATCTATAACATTTAGATAAACAAATGATCTAAACATTGTTAAGAAATAGATGACAATAATGCTATTTTTCTGGAATATAACTGAATAATTTTCATAATTCAATTTCTTTATGGTAGAACAGTAGCAAACGAACATGCTATTCACCTGATGTTAAGTATTCGCAGCTTAAGACATCCACGCACAACCACAAACACGACTGAAATCCTGTCTGAGCTCGAACGTAGATACTTTGCTACTCCTGAGGACTAAGATAGTAGCCTCGCTTCAAAGTGTAGCCGGCAAGCGCACCTCTCCAACCGAAACACAAGAAATGCTTTACGGTGGATTATGAAGGCGACGGTGGTACCTCCTCGGTCGAACTATAAGTTCTCCCACTATTTAATCACCAAAATAAATTATTTTATTTCATTATAAGGCTTTCACGTAATTAATGTCAAAGTTACAATGTAAAATCAGTTTATCGGCTATGAGAATCCTGGTGACAAACATTGACTATGAAACCGACCAGGGATAGCCGTAAAAACCCTCGGCGCCCGTCATAAATTTTTCATTGATACAATATTTATTACACGGTATAGCTTCAAAGAAAAAAATAAATAATAAAATAACGAACGAAATAATAATTCAAAAAATGAGCTATTTTGTGGAATCTACAGAAATGCAAGCAAAATAAATCAAAACAGAGATGAATTACGCAAAGCCAAGGAAATTTTACACGTAATGAAATAGCGCACATGCAGTAGGTGAATAGTTCTAATAGCTATGTACATATGTATATCACATGACAATGATAAATCGCATGTAAAATTGCCACTTTTAAACGCAAGCTTTAATACATCGCTGCAAACGTTATTACAAACCTTTTTCAAGAAAATTGATATTAGTCCATTAGGCTTGACTACTAGACAGTGGATACTCCCCAAAACTGGTGAAAGTCTGGAACATTTCATCACACTACTTCATGAAGTATCATCGTGGATACAGACATGTAACCAACCCTTTAAATGTTTTAAGCAGCCCTAACGAGCCATGATGTTCCAACAACCGCCATCTCTCGATAACAACCGACATAGACAGCTAAACGTGTCCTCCGAAACACGGAAGCGTACTTAAAATTTTGCCACTAGCGGTCACCCATCCTAATTCTGACCGTAGCCGAGATTACTTAACTTTGCTGACTTTGCGATTTAAACAAGCCGCGAGGCTAACACAAATACATTGGAACTAAAATTACGAACAACCAAATATATATCATATTAGATTAAAATAAAATAAACGCCAGCTGCTAGCAAAATGCTACAAATACAGACAAACACACAAAACATTAAAATTTGTTGCAAATGAAGAAAAACAAATGATTTCAAGATATAGAATTAAACACTTGAAATGATAAGTACAAAAAACATGCGTCGATTGCATTCTAACAAGCATGATAAATGAAAACAAAATAATCAAGCACAGCTTAAGGTATAATTGATAGTAACATTCAATAGTGAATCTGTATAGTGATAATCTAGAAATCTAGAGATGATAAAACTTATAATGGGCTTTTTTATTTTTCTTATTTGGTAGCATCCTTAATTTCTTCCATCTTGAGTCAGTTTAACTTTATAGAAGCGTTTATTAACACCTTCCCTGCGGCGTACACCACTGCAGTGTATTAGGCGGTGCAACGCGCTTGCGGCTGCTACATACTTGTCGTGTACGTACAAAACGTAGGCGCTACAAAACTAGGGACGAACATTACGTTTGTGCAATCGTAGAAGATACACAGATACTAAAAAATATAATATTTCAGTAATTATAACCGCATCTTCAGTGTAGAGTAATACGCTCCAGTTTAGTGCCGTCTCCCGCAACCTGATCTAATATATGAGCACCAAAGTGTTAAATTATACACAATGAACTCAGAGCAACATGGAGCCGAAATAGCTCAACCTAACATACTAAAGATTTGCAAATAGGTTTTTATAGCGTAACTGACGACTGACGTATTAATGTATTGTCCCACGTTTGTACGATGTTGCTGGTGACAAGAGGGTTGGTTCATATCTCGCATAGAGAATTGCGATTGCCATTCAGCTCGGGAATACGGCCATCATTTTTGACTCCATGCCACATGGGCACATTTAAGGTATTCCATATTTCAAACGTATTTTTATATTTGTGTCTGTGTGAGCTAAGCCAGATATACATGTAAATTAGTGTTATGTAAAGGTGATCATGTGACATACAACGCAAGTAATTAACAAGTTCAATTATCACGTTTGTCGAGTTGAACCAAGGTGAACGACCGTCCAAAAAGCAATTTTATTAAAGTCGATACATTGTTGGAAATTCAGTTACCGAAAAAAAGTTTAAATTGGTTAATAAACAAACACGGTGTAAAAAAGTATATTATAATACCAATGATTACTTCAATGATAAACTCATATCGCTTCTTTGCTTCAATAACGTGTTATCTTAAAAAACACAATTTTACAGCAGAGCATTTTTTTACTTACTTAAAAATTATTTTACTTAATTGTATATTTTTTTATGTATATTGTAGATTATGTATAAAAATTTAACACCTTAGCTATCTCAAATCAAACACGGAGATTTCAATTATCAAAAAAAAATAAAAACTTGAGTTTTCAAACTTGTCACGTTATTGAAGCAAAGAAGCCATATGGTCTGAAACGACTCCAGCTCCACTCGCTCGTTTATTTAACTTATAATTTGTAAATGACATTTTGAAACATAGAAATACGCGTGTTTTGGATTCTTTCGCCGCATCTTCTCTAAATAAAACACCTTAAGAGTCGGTATTAGTTTGTTGACGTATTCTTGGTATTCGTTTTGAATAATACCTTAATCAAATTCAGATTACAATATCTAATGACATCCATC
>DWON01007085.1:0-13252 GCA_018251015.1 Phocides pigmalion okeechobee
GAAACGAAAGCAAATGGTAATATTAACAGACGAAGTAAACGATTAGAATTATAATTTGAAATTATTTTATTTTTGCTAATGCTCATGCTTTTATTTTAGTTTGAAAGGTATTTACAGCCAATCTAGAAACACGGATAATGAATAATTATTACAGCAAATTTATGAAAAAACTAATTGTACCCCGCAATTTAAACTGCTTTTAATAAGAATCGTGTCCTTTGTTACAATTCGATTATAATTTGCGTCTTCAACTGTTTACAAGAAACAATCCCACAATTCAATACTTTTATGTACCCTGCAATTTTAAATGCATTTAATGTCCCACCTTTGTATTTGTTTATTTATATAGCAAACGAACGTACAGGCCACCTACTAGTGAATAGTGATACTCTACTGATTTTTTTACTGTAAACATAGATTGGTAAGTGGTAGAACTATCAATAGGGAATATGCCACTACAGCTCTCATAATCCGCCGTGAAAGAACTTGCGTGTTTCGGTTAAAAAATATGGTTGGGGGCTCTAAAAACGAAGGACTCATCTTAGTCCTCAAGAGTAGGACATATCTACGTATAAATTCAGAGACCACTTCAGTCCTGTTTCCCGTTAATGGATGTGGATGGGCTGCAGAAACCACGTAACATAAGTATCTTATATTTCGTGTATGTGTATTCTTGTACGTTTATTTCATAGTAAGATAATTTAACTGTAAATATGCTTGAAATTTAAAACGAATCCAATACTTAAATCTTGGATTAAATCCGTAGATTGGATACGTGAAGAAAACTCGTTACGACATAAAAAAGATTTCATAAAAAGATATTCTGTCACAAAAGAAATAATAGAAGGTACCGGTTACGAAGAAGAGAACTATCAAGTTACCGATACGCCTCTAAGGCAAATAAGGTCGAGAATACAGCCTGTGTATCGATTACTATCTTCGTAATTGTAAAGATACATTGGTCTCCTTCACTGGATAGTCGGCCGGGAATTTCTGACGCCGATATTAAATTTAACGTGCGTGGAACAAAACTTGCGTTACGGTAGAAAGTAGTTGCTCCCTCTTTTGTATGAAGCGACCATCTTAATCTTGAAGGGTGTATGTTATGGGTGACTGCGTCAATAGAAACCCTAATAGTAGTTTTAATCGTATCTACGTACAATAAGCGATCAGTTACAATTTCGTTATTAATAATATGATTTATTGTCATTCACCGTTGTACTGTCGTTCATGTTTAAGGGTTTATTCAGGTTATTTATAGCACCCCACGCAATTATACGCACAAACGCTTTTATATACGTCTGCCGACACCCTACCGTGCCAGAGCCGCTTGTCCCACTAACTAAGTTTAACTGTCACCACGATCAACACTACTGGTTCGAAATATCAACAGTTAGGGAAGCATTTATCGTCAGTACGCGTTACGTTTCAAAATCTACCGGCTAAAGTTGATCCCGAATCACGACATAGTGTCTCAAAAAAGCTGCAGTAAAAGCTTCTAATAAAATGGCGATACATTGATGTCTCCTTTGGTGTTGCACATGCTTATAGCAACGGCGGGCTACACGCCTGTCTGTTTTATCGCTTTTAAAATATTATTGTAAATTAAAAATATCAATTGAAATTAAAAATATTAATTTAAATCTAAAATAAAATTAAATCTAAAATATTAATTTAATTTTAAATGTTAATTGAAATCCATAGTATTAATTTCAATCTACAATATTAATTAAATTTAAAATATAAATTTAAATTCAAAATATTAATTTAAATAAAAAATGATAATTACATTTAAAATATTAATTTAAGTTTAAAAATCGTAATTTTAATTTTAAATATTAATTGTATTTAAAATATTAATGATTGCTTACATTTACAAAAGTCCAAGAGAAACAGTGACCATTGTTGTCGTTTACAATTACGTATGACTCTCACCCAAAAAGAACTTACCTCCTCTACGAGAGCCGATAGTCAAATGGCTGCTCCATAGACTCGCCGTCTCTTAAATAGGTCTTGTGAAGTGACGTTACCTATCGTTTAATAATTTTAAGATGATCCTTATAATACAATTTTATCCTAACTTCAAAGCAAACTTGCATTTCCTGTCTACAAACGATTTGAGAACTTCCTCCTGCTTTTAAATTAGTAATCGCATGCTGTTTCCTCGCTTACTATAAAACAAAGCCTTATCAGATTTAATTTATTTTATTATTCAAACCTTCATAGGCCTTTTTACGTCAGCTTTTAAACATTATTCATAAAAATAAAGCTGATCAAGGGTTTAATTTTATAACGAGTTTCGTCACCCATTCAATAATGGCCGCGCGGGGTTAGGCCATTAAGCCCAGCATTTAGAGAATACAAAAACATTTTTGTTTTAATTGCCCTGGTCGCCACTGAGCATGCAAGCCATCTGATATTAAGTGGTCTACTCTGTAGTCCGTGGACATCCACGTCAAATCTCAAATAGAGCTAAAGTCATACCTGATGTCATGCATGCCTTGTTAATCCCGAAGCATATTCGCCTCACTTTTAAGTGTGGCTGGCAATCGCACATGCCAGATTATAAGAACGAGTATGTTATGCCCAAACAACTGATTTCGAAGAAATTTCATTTGCTGTTTTCTATCCTCAAGAATGCCAATTTCTTTCAAATGTATTTTTATTAGTATCTAAAATTGTTATTTACCCTTGATTTTCATATATTTTCCGTCCTTAGGAGCGGTATGGTTTCTTTAAATTTTAACAAGATAAACCAAAAGTATAAAAAAACAATCTTATAACTAAAAAATAAAAAATACCCAAATCTTTTAATAAATATGGGAATGTTGCTTTAACGACTGTCGCAACTGTGGAGAACTGCCGCAATTCCAGTAGATATTGATGGAAAGGACCTTCGGCAAGTGATGCGGTGAAGAAGTGACGTAGGAAGAATTTATGAGGAAACTTAGCATTTATTACACACTATGGTATCCAAGTTCTGGTGTCTGATAGTCTGACATAAGATCCAGTGTGAATTGGAAGATTACTTTTAGCCCAAATGCGACACCGCCTTTTGTGCATTTCTACGCCAAAAAGTAATAACTTGAAATCTAGACATTCTCGCAGATTAAATTTCTCGACCTAGATCACATTTTTGCTTCGAAATAGAAGGAAATGTGACATTTTCTCTCCTCTCTTTCGCTTTAATAGAAATATCAATACTGAAACCTCGTATATCCCAACCCATAGTAATACGAAATATTACTAGAATTCATATGTTTATAAGGATCTTCTTAATGCATTATTATTATTTTGGAAGGTACTAGAATCTAAATGATTTGATCGGGGAGGTACCACCAACACGCTCATTTCTAGCGTGAAGTTTACTTGTGCTTCTGTAGAAACGTGTGCTTGTCGGCTCACTTACAAATGACCAACTTAGCCTTCAAGAGTCATAATGTAGGACTTTTGTTGTTTATGCAGATGGTCACAAATTTGCATTGGCCACAGTGACCACTTACCATCAAGTGGACTGCATGCTCGTTTGCTACTTCTATTTTATAAAATACATACGATTCAGATGTTGGATTCAAATATTTAATAAATGTAAATAAAATAAATGGCATTTAATCGAAATTAATCAAATAGATAATCTAAATTTTATGTAAAGAAAAACTTAAAGAAATCTGAAAAGGTGCTTCTCTGGTGTTGCAAATGTCCTTATGAGATGGTTACTGGTTTCAAAAAGGCATACAGGCCGCCATCTGGTTGCCCGTCTACCTTTTCGTTAGGCTTATTTAAAAAAAGCTATTCAGCATTTTCTTCACGTCGTATTTAGGTAAAATTTCAAAAGCGTAATTCTTACCTTACCTTCGTAAAGCTGACACACTTTGCCTTGCTTTAAAAGGCCTGATAGTTATGCACTCATAATTAGCTTTGCGCACGTCGACACCCGCTAGCTTAAGCCAATTACGACATTTAACTACTCACGTAACTACGTTAACGGCAGCTAACGTAGATTAATAATTGGAAACATTTACGAGTAAAAGTTTTTTTTAATTGAAAATAAAGTGATGAACCAGGATGCAGTCTTCATGCTAGTAGCGCGCCTACAAGAACACGAGAAGTATCATCAATTGCATAGCTAAAATGAGGCGAAGGAGTGGAGACTACTTGCTGCCGGCTAAGTCTAAGAGTATCACGTAAGGGAAGCACTGGTGTATTTTACTGAAAATCCCTGAGCCCTGTGGTTGCCGGCTGTTACAATCGAAGCGATCATCTTAATGTGAGATCATCTGCATGTACATACGACCTCAAATAGGATTTCAGTACTTTTGGCAGTGGGATGTTGATATCCATGAACTGTACGAATCACTTAAGAACAGGTGGCCGGTACGCTCATTTGCTAATAAAAATTGCTTCTAAGCGGAATAATAGGACGGCGGCAGAAAAATCTCAGTCGAACAGAACTACAGACTTCGGTCGAATGCCGAATATTAAACTATCGCCAAATAACCCTATACCGAACAGAAACCGAATATTAGCGGAATCTCTAACTAAAAGCCAACTTCACCCAGCAAAAGGATACCTATTTTTCAAACTAACAATTGAACTAACATTTTCTCAAACTCTCAACAACAAATCGGGCTTGTTAAATCAGGACTATGATTAAAAGTTGGTGGTCATTACAGCCAGACAAATTCTCGATTACAAGAGCCACATTTTCATAAATTCTTGCAACTTTTTATGGTGGTGAAATTATAAATCGATCAGGGAGGTATCACCTCTTATAATCTGCATAAAGCAGCACTGATGTTTCGGTTGGGGAGGTAAGGTTAGCCCTCAGATACTATCTACGAGCACATTTACGAGCTCAGTTCGAACCTCAGTCTTGTTTAAGATGTTATGTTGATATAATTGGACTGCAGCGACTACTTAACATCTGGTAGCCATAAAACTATGTACTACCCAAACTGTTTGAGTACCAAAATATAGTAAAATATATAGATTCCAGGATGACATCAGTTTAAAACATATATCTTACTACTGTCTATACTTCATCAAGTAAAACCGAATGCAGCAGCATAATTTATTTATTTCATCTGGGATTCAAAATAAATATGCCTAATATATATATAAAAAAAATATATATACAGAGGATTTGACAAAGTTCGGAAATTTCTCTAAATTTTTTATTACAAGCAGCAAAAAAATATCGCAAAAAAATCCTAATTTTTTTGTCAAATCCTCAGCAGGCGGCATATTTATTTTGAATCCCAGATGAAATAAACAAATTATGTAAATACTGACGGTCTAAAGTAAATTCACATGAGTAAAGAAACCACGCATCATTAATATTATAAACTAACTTTAATCCACAGCGTTGCTCGCGACGAAATAGATCATAAAATTCATTTCAACAATCATGTTTTCTTCTAGTCTATTTAACACAAATATTCAAATATTTAAACAAATATTTATATTTAAAACAAATCTATAAAAGGGATGTAATTGAATGAAGGAATTAAGTATATTTTCTCCTTAAAAGTGGAATTAGCAAAATGTCTCTCTTAATGCTCACTTACGCTATATATATGTAGAAGCTATCTGCAAAACCTCTGGATTCTGGAATCTATTTTTGTAGCAATGCGATTGCGAAATGCAATGCGTGGATCTCTGGATCAGTCAGTCTTACTCTTATTTATTTTATGTAATGTTATGTTAGAAGAGTAGCAAACGAGCATGAAAACCACCTCATGTTAAGCAGTCGCGATCCATAGACATCCACGTACAGCTACAAACACGACTGAAATTCTATCTGTACATTCGTTGCTAATTCTTTAGGACTAAGACGGTCGCCTCGCTTCAAAGTGTAGCCGGCAACCACACCTCTCCAACCGAAACACAAGTAATGCTTTACGAATTATGAGGGCGGCGGTGGTATCTCCCCGATCGAACTATAGTTCTCCCACCTTTAATTTTTTATAGATGTCTCTTATAGACTTATATACGTTAAAACCTTAAAGACTTATATACGTTTTACGTATATATTATATGTATGTATACTACCGATCAACCTTCATCAAACGCGGTTACATGACAAATCTTTCAAATTCCTGGCATGTATCTATTAAATTATGTATGTATATATGTAACATACGTAACATATGTAAACATATAACATAGGTTTATGTACATGTAAACCTTCTTGAGTCACTATCCAATTCACTCTATCGGGGTGCGTAGAAAGAGCCTCCTCGAGTGGCGCGACGTTACATGTTCGCCCGGCGCACCCTGGACAATCAGCCTTAGCCCACCTACGCTGATTGACCAATCTTTCCACTACGGCATGACTTTCTCCCACTTATCCTCTAACTCCCCTCACTCCGTACTATTCCTCTCCAATTAACTCCTTAACTGCACCTCCCTTTAATAACCAGTAATACCGACACGAAAGAAGAAGAAGAAGAATCACTCTATCTATTGATGAAACCGCATAAAGATCTAGTGCGTAGTTTGAAAGCGTACAGACGGCGGGCACTAACTTTGTTTTATAATATGTAAAGATACTTAATGATATATATGTAATAATAAATGGTAATAACGTCTGTCTGACGCAGACGCAGTTCAAAGCCTAATAAAGAGAATCATTGTCTGTTGAATTGAAAAATATATTACAAAAACAAATAATTATTCTCACCATCCAATGCTTCGTCGTTGGAAGCATAATTATTTTCATTTCAGTTCTATTTCAGCCCGTTGTAGGGTTGCCTTCACGCACTTAATTTTCAAGTTATGTCCACAATTCTTTTAATACTTTTTAGTGGGCCGGAACTAGCCTGATGACGTCACGCAAGTGGTGTAATCAATCGAGCGAAAGCGCCTATATATTCGGCGTACTCCTGTGACGAACGTCAGTTTTGTTTCGACTCAAGAACGTGGAGGAAGCGGCTTATAACTATACGTTCCATAGTTCTATTTTTCTTAAGGATTTGGATTAATTTAACGAGAAATTACTGGCTACACCTGGAAGCCCGGCCACCATCTTAGTCCTCAGGAGTAGCAACGTGGGTATCTATGGGCTGGGACTACTTAACATCAGGCAGTTTGCATGCTCGTTTGCAACTCTTCTCACATAAAAATATTGATATTGATAAAAAACAGATTAGTTTAAAACAATACGTTGACAGCCCTAGGTGGTGATGATAACGTTATGACTACCGATTCCCCTCGAACACAGAGCAGTGAACTTTTGTCACCGCTTTCTGAACTGCGGATAAAAATCACAATCCGTATAATAAAATGGCGAAAGGCGGACAAAAAGCAAATTCGATTCTGAAAGCCCAATCAGAAGGAAATTTATCTAGTAGGAATTCGGGATATGATTCTGGAAATTTAAGAGTTATTTCCTTATAATGGAAAATAATCCCACTGCTTATCGATCGTGATGGTCGATAGTCTTTGATACATAAAGTTGAGCATCTTCACTTCACGCGACCTTTTATGGTTCGAAAAGCTCGTGTACCGTGTATTGCGGTTACTATCTATTAATAACAATTGTTAAACTCAACCAGAGCACGCTCCACGCAGCATAGGAAGAGTGTACTAAAGTGTGTTCCAGTTACCACAACGCATAGACAACAATTGGAATAGACTTATAGAAAATTGTAACAACTGTTTTTTTGTTCTTTTGCGATTTATGAGAACAACTTTTATGACGGGATCCCTCATAATAGTTTTCGTCATATCTTCGACATAAGTATGTTAGTAGATGTTGTTTAAGAATCACAGCTAATAATGTCAATATTTTTGCGCAATATGGCGATTTTTTCTAATTTTATTTACCCTAACCCTACTCCCTAACCCTCATCACAACTACTAGGATATACAAAAATATTATTTCTAACTCTTCATAACTTAGTAGACTTTCTACGCGGAACCGAGGGCAGGGCCATCAAACCGGTCTGTAGCTTTCTGTGCTTATAGAAAACATCAGCGTCTTGAAACAAATGCTAGTAGTATTCTCTAACATGACAACGGTGGAGCGTCCCTACTTCCTCTGTGTCTACGTCGGTGTGGGACCACTAACATCAACGTTCTTCACGGGATCACTAAGTCAAAACATCTCAAGCTCTAACCACTCCTGATTGTAGTAAATTTATTTATTCGTTTCTTACCACTGGCCAAACCGTAACGCTATTCTACAGGGACAAGCCTCTCAGCCTAGCCTTTCTTAATGTCTAATCTATCTGTTAGTTTGGAGTCATTCGGTATTATCTCGCAACACTGCGGGCAAAGTCACATAAATCGTGTTAATGGCCCAATCCATTACATCCCCATACATCTCGCTTAACGCACTGGCTCTCAAATATTCAATTGGCTACGTAGTTTGGGGCAGACGATTAAAGGAATTACTTATTTAGTCTTTACTGCTTGATGTAGTAGTGGTTGTGTTGGAAAAGTAGCTAACGAACTCGCAGGTCATTTGATGTTAAATGGTATCTGTAGTCCAATCACATCTACGTCCTATCTTAACAGGACTAAAGTCCTGCTTAACGTTAAGCACAGACGCGGTAGTTCTGAGGGCTGCAATGGTCTCTATGTGTCTACGCTTCTAAGTTTAGCTGGTAACCTTATCTCTGTTACTTAAACACAAGTAATGGTTTATGACGAATTTTGACGGCGATGAGACTTTCCTTGTCGAAATATTGTGCTACCTTTTTCTTAATAACTTAATTTACTGATAAACCGATACTAGTCCCTATAGAAATCCTCGTTCATATAGTATGGTATCATATGCTTCAAATACCTAGGTATGTCCATGACATTAGTTTTGAGCTGCACTTCCGCCATTTGTGAAGATAAACATTATTCCTAACAGTAATTATAAAAATAGCCACAGCATACTGAGAATCCTTGTTTAATTGTATGGTGGCATAGGTTCCAAGTACTAGATCCACTATTCCTCACTAGAGTAGTGTGTTCAACTATACATCAGCTATTTATGGAGAGAAACAAATTCTCGGCAATGCTCATAAAAATGACCAACCCCGTCAGGAATCCTATATCCACCAATGTTCATCGGAGTAACATGTTGAAGTGTTGAAGTAGTGAATTCAACTATACTTCAGCCATTTATGGAGAGAAACAAATTCCCGGCAGTGACCTTCAAAAATAGCCACACTCGCTAGGAATCCTACATACACCAATGCTTGTCTGAGTAACATGTTGAAGTATGCTATAACCAATTGAGGAGAGAAACACATCGCCAGGAGAAAATCATAAAAATATTTGCAGTCTGCAGTTTCTGATAAGTTATTTCGTTTGAAATTCGAGTTTCGTTTGAAAATCTCTAACGCTTACTTTCCAGCAGTTGAAACAGCATTAGATCTCAAAGCTTATCTAAAAGCCTAGCTAATCAGACTCCCTGCCTCGTTAGTGCTAATCCAGTTATGTGTTGGATAACATCCAATTTTGTTATGTATGTCACTAGCGTGCTTGCTTTACAAAAAATACTATTAACATTAAAAGATAACTACGATATTTTTCTACGTTTTGCCTGCAACTTTGCTTGCAAAGAAGACGATGATTCGTTTTGTAATAAAAGAGAATTCTAATAAGCTTTCTACCGCTTACTCTCTCTTCGTACTTCTGATCTGTGTCAGATTTGATATTAGAAGAACAGGCAAACAAGCCTGCAAATCACCTGACGTTACGTAGTCGCTTCAGCCCATACAAGTCTACGTCTAATTTCAAAGAGAGCCGAAGTCTTCTTTGTGGTCGCACATAGAAGCGTTGCTATTGCTGAGAACTGATATGGTCTTCTCGTTTGAAAATGTTGATAATGAAATCGATCTGAGAACCTCTTCTTTTTTTGATGTGGGTTAAAAATTTGTTCATGACGTATTATGAAATGGCGGTGGTGCCTTTTTGAACAAACTATTCTTCTATCACCTACTAAACCCTTTATAAATATATCCGTTAGTGTCAAGCACGATGTTACATATATGATTCAACAGACCGACTTATAAATAGATTTATTTAAGGTCAGTATTATCAAAATGTCCTCCAGTTATCTGTATCCTGCTTGTTACCTTAAAATATAATAATAAATAGAACTCGCATGTTTAAGGCTAATGTATGAAAAGGTTTTAATATTAAACTAATTTGTCAGGTCGGAACAGATTCGTGAGTATTGGAATTTTTTTGAGCATAGATTAATCTATCACTAGTACCTGTAAATAGTTTCTCCGGCCACCGCAGCTTAGCCGAGCCAGGAGCCATTCGATTGGTTAAAATGGCAATTAAAATTATTTAAACGTGAGTACTCTTTACATAGTAAATTGTATATGGTCCTTCTGAGAATTGAAATATTTCAGGAATACTTATTAGTTGTCCAATAATACCCACATTAAAACAGGGACGTTACCTAAGTACCATTATCGTCATAATTCGTCGTGAAGTTATTCTTACTTTAACAGGAGAGCTAATCTAGCTGCACTTACAAGCAAGGCTATCTGAGTCCTCAGGGGTAGCAATGCATCTACGTCAGACATCCGACAGATTTTCAGCACTGTTTCTGGGTTTAAATTTGGTGAAGAGGCGTGGTTAACGGCTGCACTTACAAACGACGTGACTGTCTTAGTCTTCAGAGGTAGCGACGCATCTACATGCGACTACAGAACTTAGCCCTGTTTGAGTTTAAATAGGGATCATGGCCTGTAGCGAACCCTAAGCTGTGTCCATTGAAGAGTTTTACTTCTTATAAAAAAGGTATAGTTTGTAAAATGAAATACACAGTTATTTTCAAATAGGATATCAATTTCTAATCTCAAGTCGTGTCCGAAGACGTGAAAAAACTGTCGGTACTCTTAAAATTTAAAATAGTCGCCTGGCTTGTAAGTTTACAACAATCACACTTATCCAACCAAAAAAGAAGTAATTACTTCACGACGTATTGTGAGAGTGACTGCGGTACCTTCTCGATATAACAATGTAGTGTCAGCTATATATTTAGTTATAGCTGTGTACATTTTGTACAATCTGCGGCTAACACCATTTTTTCACATGGTTTAACGGATAACTGCGGTTTGACATTATTACTTACTTTTAAAATTTTTGATAACATTATCTAAACAAAAAATAATACCTATTTCCCATCACAAATAACATAAATGGTCACATGGGACACACAAATTGCCAGTTTATTCTTTAAATTTTTGTGAAATCATAATTATCCTTCTGGGTGTAAAGAAAGTTTCTGTAAAATTGAAGGACGCTCCTGGTGACAAAAGGGCTGGTTTATCCCATGTGCAGAATTTGAATAATTTCTACTTAGTTACTATTATGTATTTTTGTATTTTTTATGTATATTTGAATGTAAACTACCGTTTTTATGTAACTTATTTTTTATGAACAGAACACCTTTACCTTTGGTATCAATGTATGTCATTTATTACAAGACAATTTTGTATAACAAAGCAACGATCAAAAAATGTAAAATCAAAATATTGTTATTATAAAACTATTTGAAGAACTTTTTTTGAACGTCAATAAACTACCACCAACTCAAAAGGTGTTTAGTTTTGGAGAAGAGGAAAGAATTATTATATTTCTTTCACCTTCTTTTTTTTTTAAGATAAGTCTTTTAAGCAATATTTTTCAAATGACGTATTGCTATGCAATGTTAGCTATATATTGTGGTTTCCAAGTAATATGAAACACAGTGTTATTTATAGCTTAGCCCTGAATCCCTGAGTGCTGAAATTCAGTGAAAGCATAATTATAATTAAGCTGATTCGAGCGATTCGTGGTAAATTGAGTGACACACCTTGCAAATCGAACGTAGATAGGCCAATACGTCATCAGCGAATATAAATTCGACACCAAAACTGGTGTCGAATTTAGGTTCGCAACACATTTATAACATTGGTGTCAGAACCATGGTCAAATGGGGAGGTACCACCACACACGCATAATCCGTTGTGAAGCAACTTTTGTCTATCGGTTGGAGACATGCATTTACAATCACAACACAGTTCTTAGGAACAGCAAAGGAATTTATCACTTCATATGAGACTTATAGTTTGAGGACACATGTGGACGTCTATGGACTGTATCGTTTACTGCGGTCTATTTCTTGACGCAACACGCTTACGGCCTGTATACACCTGTGCATTACGGGAGAACACAAGTGCTGTGTTTACGTAGGCGCTACAAGACTGCGAGCGGATATTAGTCTGTATATTGTTGTGATTTTTTTTAAGGTGAGAAGAGTAATAAACTAGCATACAAACCACCTGATGTAAAGTAGTCGTAGCCCATAGACATCCACGTACAACCACAAATACGTCTGAAATCCTATCTGAGCTCGAACGTAGATACGTTGATACTCTTGAGGACTAAGATAGTCGCCTCGCTTCAAAGCGCCTTCCCAACCGAAACACAAGTAATGGTTTACGGCGGATTATGAGTGCCGCTGCCACCACTAGTGGAATCTAAGGGTTATGCAGGAATAGGGTGTGGTTTTAGTCAGTAAGTGTCTAACGTAAATTTTCGTCCTAATCCTGAGAGAACGGGATCATGTGATGATTTCCCCATAAAGAATACAGAAAAAACCCATACAGAAAAAAGGATAAACTTCACGACAAAAATGGGTGTGGCCATTTCTATCGTGAAGCTTAATTGTGTTTCGGAAAGTTGTACTCGCCGGTTTACTTACAAATGAGAACTTAGTCTTCAAAAATAGCATCGCATCTGTGATAAACTTTCGGTGGGACTTTTGTCCTAAATGAAGCATCTGTGATTGACTTTAGGTGGAACGTTTGTTCTTAATGAAGCATCTGTGATTGACTTTAGGTGGAACTTTTGTCCTTAATGAAGCATCTGTGATTGGTTTTAGGTGGAACTTTTGTCCTTAATGAAGCATCTGTGATTGGTTTTAGGTGGAACTGTTGTCTTTTATGAAGATTGTTACAGATGTTTAAAGGCGGCGGCAACCTATTACCGTCAAGTGGATTGCATGATATTTTCATTTTGTAAAAAAAAAACATAAAGTGGTAGCTGCAAACCATTCCATTCTCTGTGAAGTTGAATACAGTCAGGAGTTGGATGAGAGAGAGATAAGTACATTTTTTTTATTATTATAAAAGAGCAAGAAACGGGCGTGCATGCCACCTGATGTTAAGTGGTCCCTGCAGTCCATGGACAACCACGTCCAATCTCAAATAGAACAGAAGTTCTATTTAAGGATGGACGCGGATGCGTTCCT
>DWON01007086.1:0-13250 GCA_018251015.1 Phocides pigmalion okeechobee
AGATTGGACGTGGTTGTCCATGGGCTGCAGTGACCACTTAACATCAGTTGGCCTGCATGCCCGTTTCTTACTCTATCGCAATAAAAAAAAGAAAATACATTTTATTCGGTTCTTTACAGTTACAGTAGTATTATATGTATAGATTTGCTAGAAATTATAGATATGTCTTCAATAAAACATTTTTCATTTCCTGGTATAATTTTCGATTATACTGAATCCATTTCTAGTGTCAACAGCAAAGAGGGTTACATTGTCACGGATTCAGACATCGTAAATATTTTTATTTTTATTACGAAAGGCGTAACAATATGACTACAACCGTTTCATGGATTGTTTATACAATATAAAGGCGCAAGATTAATGTTGATACGACAAACAAGAGGACGCGGGCAGATCGTGAGAAAATAAGTTCGATTTCCAGGTTTAAGCGCATAATATCCAATTGGCAAAATGTCACATGGACCGATTCAGAGAAAGCCAAAACTGAGAATATGACAAATTGTGTATTTGACTTTTGTAAGTCATATTGCGATTTGATATACTATGAATTGGTCCTTTTGCGATCACTGGACAATTTGCGAATTGACGTCTTGACCAATTTCAATAGACCAACGCGTGGTTTAATCAAAGATTCTCTATGTTTATATCGGTTATATCTTTCCCAAGAATATTCTTTCTGAACTCAAAAATATTTATAGTTAGTAATTCTCAACCTGTAAAATTATAGCTTTATAGAATATCGGAATAAGATGGCCGTCTTGCATTTATGTACCCGGTGACCGCACCTCTCCAACCAAAACATAGTTGTTTTAGAGCGGATTATGAGGTGAGGTTTTTAATAGACGGTAGATATTATTTCGAATGAGGAAATGCCACTGGTTTCACAATCTGCTGTGAAGTATTTCTCGTTTCGGTTAAAAGATATTCTTCTCGACTACACTTATACAAGAAAATCATCTGAGTCCACAGGAGTACACATCTTAGATCTCAGATAGGTTCTTGGATAGTCCCACATCTATGAACTGTAGCGACTACTTTCTCTTTGGTTAGACACTTGTTTTTTACACTTCTAATCTATAAATGAGTGCGGCGACGGTACTTCTTAGATCGAACACCTGTCTTTACTTACCTACCTATCGTTGTAACTTACATAAGACTTCCCATCAATTTTACCATAATTAAAATAAAAAAAAATCGGTCAACAGTTTCCTCCGCTACCGCAGTTTAGCCATGACCACAACCACCGCAGGGTTGGAAATATTAAATATAATATAATATAATGTAATATTAGAAATCATTAATGTGAGTACTCGTTATAAAATTAAATGTAAAGTTGTAAATAATTGGCAATAAAGTTTTGCGTTTCTATTCAACATCCTAATCACACTACGTAGGTTAACAAGGATATATGAACAAAAAACTTGTGAGGGCAAAATTTGGGGAACTATTGTGATTTTACAGATGGCAGCGTTGGGTTGAATTATCGATTGTGATATGTGGGGTCTTTAGCCAGGGGTCCTGTGGGAGTTGTGTGAAATTGATGCTATTATTAGGCAAGCTGCCGGAACAGCCACGTGTCAAGTTAGCGTATTTACAGTCATTTTATTGTTATTTCTAGTCGGTAGTTTCTAAATATTATGATAGGCGTATGGAAAGATTTCAGTTTACTATAGCCTATATGAAAATTTCTTATTTATTCTATTATTACAGTCTAGACCAGGGGTCAGGCTTTAAGATGGAACAGCCAAAAGTTGCAATTTGATTTTTTTGACATATTTTAAAGAACCACTAAAAAGTTTAATTAATTTTATGTCTGTCTTCATTCAAAAAGCCGCATGCAGATGAAGTACTTAATATTTTGTAAAATGTGTTTTTTATCACATTAGGTCCGTGGGGTCCGAGTGTCAAAAAGTTTTTCAAACAATTAGTCCCACGTTTGATCCATGCCGCCAGTGATAGGAGAGCTGATTCATATCTCACGCAGAGTATTGCAATCATTATTCAACAAGGGAATGCGGCTAGCGTTCTTAGACCTCAGACCTTTGGATTGTTTAGGTTAGACTTTTAGTATAATTAGTGTTAAGGTTTTCCTTAATTTAAAAATAAATATCTTTAAAATAGTATAACGAATATTCTTCAAGAAAAAACCGCTTGAAAAGAAAATAAGACGCATAAATTATTACTTACTACTTCCCCAGTACATTTTACTTAGAAAGCTGTAATATTTCACCCAGGCTTATAATCTCGCTGCTTAATCCAAAGGAACACAAATCCTTTTCTTAAAACATTTCGCCCCGAAACAAACCGGAGATTACGTCACGAGCTGTAATCAGTGGTAAAAATGTTGAATACTTAAACAGTAGCTGAGATTTGAAACTATTGATTAAAGGTGGGAGTATTATGGTTCGACCTGGGAGGTACCACCGCCGCTCTTCGTTAACATTTTGAATTTAATACACTCAATACTTTGTTATTTTTGTCAGGATTTTTGACATTGGCCACAGAGAATATTGGATTAATGAAAAAATATAAAAAGGGTTCAACTCCCGGTTGAAAAACAATGGCGGTGCACATAATGAAACATGGAAACGGAATCTAAAATTAAGATGATCTTTTAGTGAAATGTAAAAAGCAAAAGACGGGGGTATTTTTTTACTATTAGATAACTATTTGAAGTTGTTAGATTTTTATTTTTTTAACAAACAATCATGTCTGCCAAAACATTTTTGAAATTTTTTTTCTGAATCAGAGGATCCTATATCCTTTTTAATACTTCTAAGAATATATATATAAAGTTTTATGATAATTGGTTGAGTAATTTTCTCGTGAAAGCGTAACAAACAAACTTACATTCACGTTAATATTACTATGGATGGGCAACTTTCGTATCAGAATACAGAAATGATAAAGTAAAACAAAATATGCAAAATAGATTGCACGCACACTATCCAGAACTTTGTTATTGACTCAGTGACGGTACAGTGCTTTGTTCCTATGAGACGTTTCTATTTAGTTTGAGGTTAGCAACGACGGATCCTGTTTATTCCTGTTTAATCAATGGATCCATATGTAGCAGCACCCATTGGACGTCAGGTATTCGTTTAGTGCTTTGAGTACACGAAAGTATATCTGTTATTTGTTTTAGCAGCAATTGTTGGACGTCAGGTATCCTCGTTTGCTTTGAGTACACGAAAGTAAATCTGTATTTTCTTTTAGCGTCAAATGAATCAGTTTTTCAACACCTTGACTGCAGCGCTCATATAGATCGGACGCGTTGCGGGAGGCGGCCTTAAACTGGAGCTTATTTCTCTAGACTAAAGATGCGCCGACAATTGACTGAAATATTTTTGTTTTAGCATCTTTATATCATCTACGAATACACAGACGTAAAGTCCGCCCGCAGTCTTGTAGCGCGACGTAAACAGCACTTTTGTTCGCTCGTAATCCATACAGATTTATACGTAGAACCCAGGTACGTACAAGCCGCAAGCGCTTGCGTCGCGTAATACGCAGCAATGGTTTACGCCGTAGGGAAAGTGTTAAAAAAAATGAAACCAATGGGCGCTGACATTCTGTCAGAAAATGCATGGACGATGAAGTGCCGAATACAAACTTTTAAAATTTGAAATAACTGACATGGCCAGCGACTGGCCTGAATATCAAAAAAGTTTTTGTTCAGTACAAAATACCGTTAAAAATAGTTTGAAAGTCAATACACTAAACCGTCCGATCTATAACAGTCATAGCCGTTTTACTATGTACGGGGTACTTGATTAACGATTATTTATTTTAATATGCACTATATATGCTATATATATAATACGCACAAAAAATCACTTTGCGTAAAGATACAGTTAGTGTGGTGTATTCTGATATGGAACACAACAAAGAAAAACGAATTAGACGCAGGGTCAATCAATAAGTGTATTATTAGTATTTGTCACCAGTTTAGTCGGTACCGCAGTTTCGCCGTGACCACGAGCCATATAACTGGTTCGATTGGAAATCGAAAATTGAAAATCATGAGCACCCGGTACTAAGTAAAATCTATAAATTCCGCGAAAATATTACTTACAATCATAAATCATAGGTGTAAAGTTAAAGCCCGCCAATCTAGCTCCATCCGGTAGAAAAAGGTAGAGTGCCTCCGCTTAATCCATTGTTTAGGAGCGGATTAGTGTTGCGCTTATCAGCTGCGGCCGGGAAACACTTTTTCCCCTCTAGTTTCAATTAAGCTTCAGTTAATTCCGGTGCTAAGTGCTCGGTTTAACTCGCGACTTAGTTTATTCCCGGCTCCAATTTATTCCCCGGAATTAATGTTTAAGTGCCGTGGCAGGTATCGCGCTAATTGCCACTCTCGATTGTCTAAACAAAAATAAGGTGCGCCTCAAGGTGGCATTTGTCTTACCGCCCCATGGCTTACCACCCGTTTTGTGAGGTATAAATCGGTATTACAGGCGATTCAACTCTGACGTATAAATTTGGTGTGGATTAAAATGTCGCTTGGCAACTTTCTAACTTCTTGACTTTATTTTTGGTGAATAACATTATTTACAATATTAATTCATTCATATACGTATCTGTGTATAGAAGTACACATATAGATTGTTATATAAAGTTAATGGCTAAATACGTGTAAATACCAAATGACATATTTATGACATTTTATTGGATATCGTACAATTAACACTCTCCCTGCGGCTACAACACTGCTGTGTAATTCTGGGCGCGACGCGCTTGCGGCTCCTACACAACTGTTTTGTAGCGACAAATTTGTATGGATTACGGGCGAAAAAAAGTGTTATTTTTACGTAGGCGCTACAAGACTGGGGGTGGACAATACGTCTGTGTATTCGTAGATAGTGCACAGATGCTAAAAATACAATATTTCAGTGATTTGTCGGCGTATCTTCAGTATAATCAAATAAGCTCCAGTTTAGGGCCGCCTGCCGCAGTACTGACCCGATCATATATATCCGCGCCGCAGGGAAAGTGTTAACTATGATTGAATATGTAATACATAAGATATATACTTATAGTGTATCTATATTGTCATTAAGAAAAGGCTATTTCCATTCATTAAAATTGATCGAAAGTGGCCCAGACCGCGCGATGTGAACACATAAATAAAAATAAACAAGATATATACTTTCCGTGTACAGTATATCTGTACTGCCATTAAGAAACGGCCATTTTTTCCATTCATCAAAATTTAACCAAAGTGGCCATATACAAGTTTAACGAAAGTGACCCAGAATGCGCGATGTGGCGACCACATAAATATAAATAAATAACATATACACTTTACGTACATCGCACATCTGTACTGTCATTGAGAAAAGGAAATTTTATTTATTTCCATTCATTAAAATTGAATCAAAGTGGCCCAGAACGCGCGAACACATAAATATAAATAAATAACATATACACTTTATGTTTATTGCACATCTGTATTGTCATTGAGAAAAGGAAATTTTATTTCTTTCCATTCACACAAGTTGAATTAAAGTGGAATGCGCGAATAAGCGATGTGGCGAAGTAATGTGTAATCATTCATCTCTGTTCGTAGCGTCTGACTCACACGTCCATTTGAACCGCAGGCGAGAAATCCTTTAGTAGATTTCACGCTTATCTTAAGAGTTTTGTTATTTGTGTCTATTAATATGGAACTATTGATGTAAAGCGTCTTCTTGAAGATGCAAATTATATACTAGATTAGCTTGACCTGCCGTTTTGGGTGCTATTTTGACATTTCGATAGGTGGTAGATCTGTAGTTCGACCTGTGCGGTACCACCGCCGCTCTCATAATCTGTAAAGCAACTGTTGTTTCGGTTGTAAAGGTACGGTTGCTGGCTACAATCAAAAGCGAGGCAGTCATCTTAGTCCAGAGGTTGCAACGCATCTAGGTATGTAAACGGATAGAACTTCAGTCCTAAGGTTGTATGACTCTAAGCGGAAGCGACTACTTAACATCAGGTGGCCTGCGTGTGCATTTGCTACTCATTTGTTACCGGTTACTTTGAAAGCAGGTATGATTTTTTTTTATAATAAACCTTTTTTGCCATGCACCCTAAAAACATCCCCTAAAACTTAATTAAAGAACGGAGTGGGTAGTTAACAATTTTACGGCAACAACTGCACATTCACATAAGTGTCCGGGTTCAATTCCAGAATCGTTCGCAATACAATCAGCATTACACGAGAAGCAGCTGGGAACTAAATTACGACTTACTGTAACGAAGGGTGAGGACAAACGGACAACCAAATGGGTATTGTATTATATGGACGGTGAAACGTGATGCTCTCTATGTATGTGTCGTGACTTGGGTACTGTATTGACTAATTTTATTTTCGAAAATACTTTTACGAACATTTATTTGCACAAATAAAAATTTCAGCTGTTTCAATTTAACCAGTATGCATTTTATTTGAAGTAAGATATAAATTTGAGCTTTATAAATTAAACAAAGATTTAAATTGTATTTTTTTTATTAAACTCCATGTAAATTTTAGGTCATTAAACCTAAAATTTACATGGAGTTTAATAAAAAAAATACAGTTCATTAAATTTAACGAGACATAAATTTTAGCCCTTTAAATCGAAACAGATATATTTTTTATAGTTGGTACAAATACAGTTTGACTGTGGAGGTTCAATCATTCCCATAATCCGGCGTAAAAATACTTTTATGTTCAGGTTGGAGAAGTGCAATTGCTGGCCACCTATATGCTTTACATATATGTATATGAGGCAAACATCTTAGTCCTCAGGAGTAGCGGTGAATGACGTCAAGCAGGGTTTAGGTCCTGTTTAAATTGGATTTGCGTACGTCCACAGATATTACTTTGGTCTTCTTTGGGCGCGTTCCCACTATTGCGTAACGACAGATAATCGTGTAGTTTTAAGTGTCGTGGCTTATATGTTTAAAGGGAGGTGTTCACATATAGAACGACGTGATTTACTGTCGCCTACGACATTTTTTGCAGTGACGACAGATTGTTGTGAGATTGGAAACGGCTAGCACGTCCAACGATAAATTAATCGTTACCACATAGTGGGAACGCGCTCTTTGACGTCAGACGTTAACATCCGATATAGAAAAATGTTTACTGAAAAACTTCCTCTATATATCTACCAAAATAAAAGTATGAGCAAAGAACATATATCTAAATAAAACTATGGGTAAGGAAAACCCAGAACTAGTTCTTTGTAATGGATAACGGTGAAAAAGTAGTAAATTGACAGTTTAATCTTGCGAATTGAGGGTGCCGCCGGACGGGGTTGCCGTTGCAAAGGGGTGAGGGAATTTGTTTTATTAGAAAATAAACATACATTCTATGTCGTAAATATTATATTGTTAAAGATTGATTTGTTATTGATTCTATTTTGCATCGTAAGCAGCTAGTCTGTATTTCATCAAGTGCTATGTTGCCACTGCAGTCCAGATGATGGACAACCAAATCCAAATATTTATTGAATTTGATTATTGAAATATATTTGCAATTGATCTTATATGCGTTACTAGTCTTGAAGATTAAGTTAGAATGTCTCATGAGTCAATTTGCCTTGCTATTATATGTAAGCATTTTCCTATGATAAAAATATCCGTAGTAGACAAAGCAACATCGGGTGCGGTCGAAATTTGGATGGGTGACCTCTAGTGGCTAAATTTTCTGCGCCTTCCGTGGTTCGGCAAGCATATTCAGTAACTATTGTTATTGACAAAAGATAATGCAAGTGTTTTTTATGATAAACATATATATGTGTGGCCGACTGAGCTAGGTGGAAAAATTTGGATCTGTGAAATAAGGTGGCAAAATTATATGCATCAACCGTGGTTCGACAAGTATATTTAGCATTGGTCCACTTACTGACAAATGACAATCGGTTCAGTGATTTGATAACAACCGATAACAGGTTAGTGGCTACATCGTATTTCTGACAAACTAGCATCGCATATTATCAACTTCTTGAGTTTCTTTTTGCCCTGGAGAACATCATTTTGTGTTCGCGTTTCAAGAAAAGCTCATTTTGCATCATTTTTGAAAAAAACCATGTCATAGCATTCGGAGAATACCCAAGAATGTTCTGAGGATGTTTCAAGAGTCCTCGATCAACAAGAAGAGTTCTGCCCAACCGGACATAAAAAGATTTGCAGCCAAACGCTTCAATTTACTACAAATAAGTAGGTATGTGCTCGTTAATCCCGAGGGATAAGAGAAAAAGTGCAATCCAATTGACAGTTTAATTCGGAGTGCAGCGGGCAGTGAGAAAGTAGGGAGGAAATCTCTCGGGTCGGGAAGAGAAAGTTGTCCGGCCGATATTTATCGCTTCTGAATGGGGTCCCACGGTTTTTTAGAAAAATAGTAAACGAGTGTGTAGGTATCTTATTTTAATAGATAACTCATATCTCACTAACACATAACAAATAACTCAGATCTGGTCAGCTTTGCGGGACACGGCAGTGAGCTAGAGCTTACTTGGCTAGACTGAAGATAAGCCGACTATGAATACACTGACCTAGGATCCGCCCCCAGCCTTGTAGCACTGACGTGTATACAGCATATCCTATCCTCATAGTGCATGCTTTGAAATATATACCATTATACATTGTGGTGGCGGATTGTTGCAAAGTAATTTTAATAACAACCTAATAGTATATACAGCATTTTTGTTCGCTCGTCATCCATACAGATTTGTACGTATAACACAGGTTTGTACAAGCCGCAAGTATGTTGCGCCAAGTAATACAAAGCAGTGTTGTTTGTCGCAAGAAAACTGTTAAGTGTTTGCTGCAGCAATCTACAACATTTAACAACAAACGGCAAAGTCCTATCTAGACGTAAATTGATGCGGTGCTTCTCTTCTCTCGTGCCACTCTAAAAATAAAAAAAAAACGACATATGAGATCTGAAAGTTAGTGTTATGGATTGCCATGATAGTCCTAAGGACATAAGTATCTCGCTTGTAAGTGCAGTCAACCATATTTCTTCAATAGAAACAAGAGCTGTTCAATAACAGTTGCATTCGAAGTATCGGCAATTAAAAATAAAAATCGTTAATCGTGAGTACCCGTTGCATAGCATGATGTATGGATTTCGCGATAATATCAGTTTAAAAGATGTTTAATAAGTGATTATGACTGCAGCGGTGGTAACGATCAAAACGTATATATAGGTCCTAACACATTAAAATGATTTTTTCTTGTAGTTTGTAGATTATATAAATTTGTGAGATATTAGTTCTTAAATGCTTCTGTAACACATGAATCAAGATTAAATTATTATATTAAATTCAAATATTTTATTTCATTGTAAGGTATTTACTTAAACTTAATGAATGTCAACGGTACACTGTAAAATCAGTACATCGGCTTTGAGCGCTGTTGGCTAACGTTGACCGGGTAGAAAAAATCCGACACTCTTTTTAAAACAGTTATGGATTTTTTTATGCGAAAAGAGTAGCAAACGAGCATGCAAACCACTTGATGTTAAGAAGTCGCAGCCCATAGACATCCACGTACAACCACAAACACATATTGTATAAAATATTGTACATATGTAATAGAGTAAGACTGACAGTCCCTGTATGTCTCGAGAGAAAACCCTTAAAAGGCACCAGGTATCGTGAGAGCAATACCCGACAGACAGACCCAGAGATAACAAATCTTGCAGATACGTTCTTTATATGTATAGCATAAGTGAGCACTAAGACAGGATTTTTTGGAATACCAACCATCCCTAAGGGAATAAGAAACGGGTAGAAAGTTCCAAGTCAGAATATTATTATTCAAAGAAGATTCGTTTTTTTTAATGAACATGTTTATTCAATGTATAGAAACAATAATTTGAAAGCTAAAGAAATATTGAAAGTAGATTCTTTTCAGAACATTTTTTGTACGTCAATAAACTACCACCGACTCGTAAAGTGCTTCGTTTTGGAAAAAAGGCGGCAAAACAAACTCCAAAACACGCTATCCTATCTTTTAAAATGCCATTTACAAATAATAACTTCAATTAACGTAGCAAGTGGAGCTGGAACGTTTCGAACCATATGTGTTAATCATTATACATATCATTTTGGTGGTCAATAAATTACTACCGACTCGTAAGGAAGCACCTTACCGTTTTGGAGAAGAGTGGGCGAAAGAAACTGCAAAACATATGTACATTTTTTTCCATTTTTGAAAATGTAATATCCCAAATTAATATAGAAAGAGGAAATAGCGCCGTTTAAGATCAAATTTATCATGATATAAGTTTGAATGTACCCATGTTTGAATGCGTTATACCCACTTTGGTGCAAAAGCTAGTATTTTTGTTACATACATTTGGAGGCGCGGAAAATAGCTAGTATTTAATATATTATGGTACATATACTAGCCGTATTAGTATGTATGGGTCCACTGCAGTGTGTAATAAAGGGCAAGGGGAAGAAAAGAGGATTTCTTTCGGTTCACTGATACAGAAACTTGTACGGTGTGATGAATGCGGGTACCCTTACGCGATTGGTTTGTCCTAGCTACTGATGAATATTTATCTATACCAAAAAATATTGTAACTAGCTCTATATTTATATTTATCCTTCAAATAATAAAAAATGTAAACTATCGCTGTTTGGATATGGAAGATATATGAGGAATACCATTGTTAAGGCTTTATTAACGCAATTGAACATTTTTATGTGAAAAGAGTAGCAAACGAGTATAACACCCTCTACAAATGAGACAATAGCTTTACGGTGGGCTATTAGGGCAGCAGTGGTATTTCCCTGATAAACTATAGTTCTACAACGTTTCATGTCCTGCATACTGGTTTGCTATTCTTTTCACGTAAAAGAAAACATACTACAATAACTAATAAGATCCCATATCAATAATTTATAGTTTAATTTATTTAGCATCTTTAATAACAATAGCTTAAGTGACTTAGCTTATTTAGTTCACGTTTATATATTTGTTTCTATGTTGAAGAAGTAGTAAACGAGCGTGCAAGCCATTTGTTTTTAAATAGTCCCTGTAACCTATGGATGGTTACGTCCAACCTCAAACAGGTCTAAAGGTCCTGCATGACGTCATACATAGAAGGTGTTGTTACGTTTATGAACTGATATAGTCGCCGCGATTGTAAGTGTAGCCGGCATTCGCACCTCTTCAACAGAGACAAGAACTTCTTTCTTCTCAAGGTGGTAGAGCTGTTAGAGCTCGTCCGGGGCAGCACGACCGCCACCCTCATAACCCGCCGTAAAGCAACATGTTCTTCATGTATTGTGTTTCGGTTGGGGAGGTGTGGTTGCCGGATACACATTATTGGAGGCGACCATCTTAGTCCTCAAGAGTAGTAACGCTTCTGCATCCATCCTTAACTAGAATTTCTGTTCTATTTGAGATTGCACGTGGTTGTCCATGGGCTGCAGTCCACTTAACATCAGGTGACCTGCATGCCTGTTTTTTACTCTTTCAATATAAAAAAAATTACAATAACTAGATTTTCGTAGTTGGATACTATGTTTAAATCGAGGTTTGAATTATTACCAATCAATGGAACCGCAGGGAAAAGTTATTATTGCAACATGTAAAAACTTTGTTAGGTACATATTTCGTTATTTTTCGTAACATAATTACGTAAAGTATTTCGTGACAAGCTGGCAGTGGCAACCCCCTGAGAAGTGATGTGATAAACGAATCGGTGAATCGATTTTTTGATTGTGTTCGATTGTAATGATATTTCAGTGAGTTATATTATCATGAAACTTAAACTATGCTTTTGTTATTTTTTATGTGAGAAGAGTAGTAAACGAACATGCAAACCATCTGATGCTAAGTAAGCCCATAGACATCCACGTACAACCACAAACATGACTGAAATCCTAACGCTATAAAAACGAACCGAGAGACTTTAACAACACAAAGAAATTATAAAAGGTATCATGTTCTATAAACTCTTATATTATGATTAATAATATTACAACAAATTGTTTAATTTGGATTTTACCCTCCATATTATATAAAGGAAGAATGATAAAAACATACTGCACATGTATCTTTAGATAATATCCAAATAATACGATTTGAAGGTTTCTAAATCATATTTTTTTTTATGAGTGTAGGTTGTATGTAACGGTTGTTTTTACGTAAGTTCTATGTATACTGTTACTTTAATTCGGAAAGTCGTTAAATCTTACTGTCGAGGTACTCGAGTACGTACTCGATTCTACTTAACCCGGCACATCGCTAATCGATTTAAAACCAAATCGGTCAGTCACTATTGACAAGTCGACAGTCAAGTCAAATCGAAATCGCTTGCTGTGTTGTCAATTTGTCAATAAACTCAAAATTACCTGTGTAGGTATTAAAACAGCTGATGTGTTTCAAAATCTTTGACTAAAACAATGCATGAGGATCCTACAGATCAGTAACTAAAGATCTTTGACTGCTTTTGACGTGTAAAAAAAACTAAATATGGATGAAACTCTTGTTCTTGTTTTGTTAAGTTTGGTGATGTTAATCGGTTCATATGTTGCCGGAAGTATCCCTTTAAATGTTTCTATGTCAGAGGTAAGTTAGAAATAGTGTTAATACTTATTTTATAAGATTTATAGGCTGCCAGTCATTTATAGTACACATGGCTGCACGCACATTTTACTTCTGCCTGTAACGACCTACTAAGTTATTTCATTGCAATTAAAAATGAAATAGAAAGTAGTTCGAACTTCAAAAAAAGAAACATTAATTTCGTAATACTTATGTAGGAATCTTTCCAATTTTTTGAAAATTATTACTAAGATCATTTTTTATTTAGCATAAGGATTTCTTTATAAAAGAAAAGTAGTAAAGACATGCAGGGCATATGATGTTAAGTCGAACATCCACATACAACCTCAAAAAACTAGCCATATCTAAGCTTGTATGTACATGTGGGGATACTAAATTTTGGTTTCTAAATTTATTTTAATATGTGTTTGCTATTCACCTGTAATGAGACCATAGGTAGAGGCATTCTGTGTACATTTGAGGTAGATTAACACTTTCACTGCCGGAACATGACTGCTGTGTTTTGCTTATAACATTCTTTATATCTGTTGCGTTCACACAAATCTTTGTGATTTACGGGCTACACAACGCTTGTCGGCAAGAATAGAATAGAATAGAATATACTTTATTGCATACCATGAAATAGGAGACAAGCATTTACAAAATTTCACAACTTAGTACACAATAGGCGGACTTATCGCTCAGGCAGCGATCTC
>DWON01007087.1:0-13250 GCA_018251015.1 Phocides pigmalion okeechobee
CAATGTCGTACGACGCAGGAAACTGTTTATAAACCTTCGCAAAGGAGATCTTGCCCTTGCCCAGGTGTGTCCATTTTACTTGATTCTATTGTATTCGATTATATTCTTCATCGTATTTGAATTTTTTATCCCTAAGATTATTTTGGCGGAGAATGCTAAAAACACGTGAACTGACAAAAAGAATAATATGTTAAGCATTTTTATCCATTATTCAGAACTCGGTATACTTAAGATTTATTATTCGTGAGATAAGATTGAATCACTAAAATCAAAGTTCAAAATGGTTCATTGCCTTTTTGTATATTTCTGAGACTTTAATAATAAATGCATGTTTATGTGAGAAGAGTAGCAAACGAGCATGCAGACCACCTGATGTTAAGTAGTCGTAGCTCATAGACCACTTTCAACAACAAACACGACTGAAATTCTTTCTGAGCTCGAATTTAGATACTTTGCTACTCTTGAGGACTAAGCTGGTCGCCTCGCTTCAAAGTGTAGCAAGCAACCGTGCATCTCGTAAAGTATTGCTTTACAGCGTATTATGAGGGCAGCGGTGGTACCTCTTCGGTCTAACTACAGCACTCCCACCTATAAAGCATTTACTTATGTAAGCATCGAGATTTTATAAAAAGGCTCTCTGGCAAAGTGACGTTATGTGATTTTCCATACGTTTTGCTTATTAATCTTTATTGCTGCAATAATAAGTCAAATGTGGAGGCCATTCCAATAAATGCTGTTATTGACCTTGCTAACGTTTATTTCGACTATTTCCTTTGTTAATAATGCCAATTTTTTTTCTGTTTCATTTTTCAATAATTTCAAAGGGTACTAAATAAATCCTGAGAATATAAAAACCTTTACAATTCGTTACATGCTTTATATTAAGTAAATTTATATTTACTTAATATAAAGCCTGTTTGTCTATTGTATGTATAGTTATAAGCCATGTTTTTTATAAGTTTTATATCTGGAAGTTTCCAATTGTGCTTATTTTTTTGGATAATCATATAACTATTGCTATTATAATATTTCGTGTGAATGTTTCCTTTAGTGTTAACATTGACAAGTCATTCATTCTCTCATATTATATTTTCTATATAATCAACAACTAAGCCAATTGATAAGGAAACGTGTGTACATTGATACAATCAGAATCGTAGAAACATATAATTGTTTTAACGACATAAATAATTAAGGATTATATTTATGTTTGGTATAATCAACATAACCTTTATAGTATATACTAAGAGCAAAGAATATCTGATTCAAGACCTCAATTACATGACTGTTCAAGTGTCCATACTTGAATAAAACAAGCATTAAATTGTTCAGTCCTTATTAGTTTGGAAGCCATTGTACGACCGACCGCGACCTTGCCTGTTTACGGTCGACGATCAGTTCCTGCTATATTCCTCCAGCTATACGTTTTTGCCCGTCTCTTCGATTTTCTGACTCACTCTATAGAATTGTCAGGTTTTAAATAGAATCGCATGTTGGATAAAGTAACCTATCACGATTAAAGCCACATAGCGCGAAATTAAACGTCAGATACTTTCAATTTTGTACACATATTGAACGTAATCGAGTTGATACGTCAACAGTAGTATATGGACAATCACAAGAAATTACCTTGACCAGACAGAAGATAACCTTGTTTCACGACCGAATGATAGCAAACGAGTTTCGCGGTGCAATTCACGCGACATTATCGAGACGAAAATAAATGCTACGCCAAAATTATTACCGTAATTCCAATCTATTTCTGCCCACGGGTACAGTGTTATGATCTTTAAATAACACAACATTCACGCCTCAATCAAAAACAGGGAAGTGACATGAGACACGTTAAGTAGAATGATATATGGTGACGTTTGACAAAAAGGTACCTAAGGAGTTAGCAGTAACCGATTAGCCGGGCCAATAGGTTAAGTTACCCGCGCTCGAAGGGGTTGTTCTTGTCTCGTCCGCAGAGGCAGACGATGGTCTTGTTGACAGACAGCACGATCAGGGAGTTGTGCTCCAGCACCACGCCAACTTCGCAGTTTTCCTCTTTACACTTCATCGCCTCGACGGCGATCGGAGCGAAGAGCATCGAAAGGCGTGCACAGACACTTGACACAGAGAGTTTGGTGTGAGTGAGGGCGGCGAGACGCCAACGTGGGGCGCTCGGCGCGTTTTGGCGCAGACTGCCGGTCAACCGTCGTGAGTTTTCATACCGCCGACACCGCGGTGACTATTTGACTGGCTCGTGGCGTCGACACCACGCCTCGCGCAGCGCGCCAGTGGGTGGCGACTGAACAGTGAACACGCACCTCTCCCGTTACCTTATTGCTATGTTATGGGGACTCGACCTCGCACCGAAAGCCCTCTGCAATCGACATGCGTTACGGTATTTTAAGCACGTTCATTATAACCCTTCTTTGCGTATCCACCGACCTGAGCACGCAACATAATCATGCCATCGACAATTCAACACAAAAAAATTACACACAAGTCCATAAATTAAATTGGACACACTAGATCACATTAAAAACTGTTACTAATTAGTCTTTTGTCTTGACAGGTGTTAAATTATTCAATTTCTGTACGCTTGAAGCAGCTCGGCTTTGTTACGCGGTCTTTGTGGTTCGACTGAAAACAGTTGCACGTCAACGGATGTCGGTCCAAGTGTGCCGTATTCATACATAACAAATATTGCGGCACTAAGCCGGGAGACAATTCAGCTAATTATCTTATGTATCACGATGGAATATTTAAGACTATTCGTGTTATTGGTGTTGACGTGCATGAACGCTCATATGGAGCTCGAAAGTTGGAGAAATCCTTGCTATTGAGGTCTTCTTCAACGTGAAAGTTTTACATACTTAAACAAAGTTAAACAAAGACTTATTAGGTCCCTTAAAAGATAACAATCAGTGTAACGTATTACGTAGTTTTAAATAAGTGACAGAGCAAAGCGATTAACGATACCATTAAGTGATGACGTCAAAACTTTCATGGGTATAGGCAAATGTATTGAGCCCTATCGTTATCAGGCGATAAGATATATCGAGTGGGCATCGAGGGGCGTTTGCTAAATCCGTTCGTACATTTTCATAAAGCTACTTTTAAGCCAACATCTAGATTGAATCCAGGAAAGAGTTAGTGCAATGGGCAATGCAGAGACGATAACAGTTTGATGGGAATAGAACACTCCGCATTTCCATATCTGTAGTACAACTAAATTGCTTTGGTGTGTTTAGTTTTGAAGATCATAAGGCTTAATTGTACGAGACGACATGCATTTGCTATTCCCGAGGACCTTAGGAATAGCAACGCAACCCTTATTGACAACCCCAATAATAAAGTTTTCAGTCGTCAGTGATTTATTATAGCTCCTGCTACATTAAAACCCTCCTTTTACATGACATTATTCGGAATTGAATTCAATATCATTAAATCAAAAATTAACAATGAATCTTAGAGAAAACTCAATCAAAATAATATATGAATAACTAGCTGTAATTGCGCCTTGTCCATGGAACGTAAGCTTAGACCCTTTGATTTGAAACATAATGCTTAAAAAGAAAGTTAATTAAACTTTTAACGTTTTTGGTCACTGCTCAGTTTCAAAAGAACATAACGTTTTAATATATAACCTACATCAAATTCAGAGTTACAGTCACTGTTGTCTATAAATTTTGAATTACATTAAATCGATAATTGTGACATCAAAGAAACACAAACAAAAAACACCATTTCCCTTGTATACTAGGGATGGAAGTAAGTAGTTTTAAAGAAATCAAATTTCCTTTTTCTGCCATACTGTCGCTAAACAGATAATTCTTATTACTAAGCATATTTATGTATTGCAAGACTTTTCAGCAAATATAACTTATCTTCAACCAACGGATATTCGTTTCGTTAGCAAGAAAAATAAATAATTATACTGTATAAGATAAATGGAGTGATCATTAATTTGTCGTCATTTGGTGCCAGCTGTCAAGTGAAACTGGACCACACGGGAAGTTAATGATTTCCCGTCATCGCAGGTCTAATTGTCGAAAACACCTGAATCTGACAGCTGGCGAACTTAAGATAATGTTTCGAGAATTTACTCTGAATATTAAGCAACATTATCGTGAAGACAATGTTTAGCGTCCGTTGTTTATTTGTCATTTTTTTAATATTTAGTGCGTGGATTGTGAAAGTATATTTAAAAAATACTATAGATTTCTAAGATATTTAGTACGCGTAAATCAGTAATTTGGTGTATTTTTGCTATTTTTATAAGTTGGAGCACCAAATGAACCCGCAGGCTAGATATCAGATGATGTTTAATAGTCTCAGTGCTCCATGGACATTTACGTACTCAAACAAATCTAAGTCTTCTGACGTCGGGTATAGATGCATTATTACTCGTGACGACTAAAATATTCTTGCTTGAAAGTGTAACCATCAACATACCAATTTAATTAATGTTTTTTAGTTAAATAAATTACCATTTAATTACAATAATGAAAAAAAATAACACATTTTTTAAGTATAATGTATAGTAAGCCTTATATAATCTTAACACGACTGATAATAATAAACTTTTCAGTTAAATCTATTCTTGTATTTATTTCCATGATCAAAATTCATCCTAAATGTGTAGTAATCCTAACTAGGCCCTACTAATATTATAAATGTAAGTTTGTTTGTTACACTTTAACGCCAAAACTACTCAACCGATTATCATGAAACTTTATACACATATTCTTAGGCGTCATAAAAAGAGCATAGGATACATTTTATTGAAAAAAATTACAAACATGATTGTTAGTCAAAAATTTGAAAAATCTAAGAACTTTAAATCCTTCAAATTAACTCAATTTAATATCTTATCGACTATAGCATCAGCTGTTTTGAATTTTAGTATATTTCATGTTATTTTGTTCTGTCTCCTGTAAGCAATACTAAAACTATTTCACTTTTTTATTTAGGTACCTGTTTATTGTTTTAGTTATTATTCGCTGCAAAGCTAGTAAGATAATAAAGCTTGATAAATTCATGATCATTACTATCAACAATTTTCTGTCAACTTCAAAGAACGGAATGCGTCAACTTCAATTGAATTGTGTAGTTGAATCCGAATTGAAACGGTTGTTACAAAATTGTAAGGTCAATTCTATACAATAGGTTCTACTTAGTTAAATGGATATCACGTCATCATGAACGTCCTTTGCTGTTTCCTCCAATTATCTCAAATATATCAATTAAGTGCAAGATGTATTAAAATATTATCATACAAAACAAGTGTTTTTCCGAATCTAGTGGGATTGAATGCAGTAATTAATTGATTCCAATAATCTAAGATAATTAGAATTATTTGACACCTTTCTGTAACAATCACATATTTGCTAGTTCCAAGTAAAGAAATTGAAGTTTGAAAAATACAACAATGAAATACAAAACACTGAAGCGGACTCTCTTACTGCTAGGATCTCTCTGAAGAACACATAGGTCATAGAATACTAAGTTGGTCAAGTAAGTTGGTAAACTTCATATCATTGAGAATTTTATGAAGAACACTCAGGTATACCGGGTTTACTCACGATGTTTTCTTTCACCATCAAAAAATGCGACAAATATTTCTAATACGCAAATAAATTCGAAAAATCTAATATGCGTCCAAACTAAAGTAATCTAAAACTGAATGCCTTTAATTATTTCGCGGAATATCAATTTAACCCAAACGTTCAATATCATAACTACGTTTAATTTCCAATTATTCCCTATCATTTGTTTGGTGTCAATCCGCACCTCGGTCACGTTCGATACAAATCGTGGTACATCCGTCGGGCTTTGTTTAATCTCACTACAGAAAATCAGTGCTGTTTGTGACTGACAAATGCGTCAGTTTCAAATGACTTTGCTATATTTATTACTAGCTTTTGTCGGCTTTGACCGCATAGAAGTCGATATAATGAAATTTTATATAATATTACAACTCCTGTTTTAGTCCCTTAGAGGTGGAATTTCAAACATTTATTTCATAGTGTTTACTTACATATAAAGGACGTATCTGCAAAATATCAGGATTTTTCTATTAAGAAGAGGTTCAAGAGTCTCGGTTAAATGTTAATTTTTTGGTTTGTCAGTCATCTTCCTCTTTTATATATGTAGATTTATATATTGTAGATTGAGTTATGATAAGATTAGATCTTATATATGTAAAGTCTCATTACCATTAATTTAAGGCTTGATGTAGGATATATTATATTATATTATATTAAGACTTTTGAAATACCGTCGTAGGATGTAGATCATAATTATTCACGTTTCAACACAGTAGCTTTCACTTCTACAAGGATGCATAGAACAATGGGGCTAGAGAACATTACAAATTTTAGTAGGTTTATATGCTGCGTTCTTAAAGATGACAAGTTTACAGATTTCTATAACATTAAATATAAGTCTATTTGGAATCTTGTATTATATATTATTAGTAATACCTAATATGCATGAAATTGCTGAAAATTGCTGAAACTGATGTCAAAAATCCATCGTATCGATTTATGACTTTCTAGGTACACTCTGGATGTCATATCAGAAATCTGAAAGTTGAGTGTTTGCCAAATCTACATATTTATCATTAACGACAATTTTTTAATAATTACTCTGGGACCAACTGTGTGGAAGCATAATCTTGATAAAATTATTGCTCACGATCGGGAATGATTTAATGCGCCCAATGTGCACGTCAATCGTTTGCGATATGTCGGCGCCTATGAGTTATGAACACTTAATCTGTTTGGAGGATATTGTTAGCATCAGCAAAATTTTTACGTACTTTTACTGTTCAGACGTGGACGGAACAATTGGCGTGGAGCCAAACTGTGCGGACCTTGATTGTATTGTGTATCAATATTAATTATATATGTGTCAAAATTAAACTAGACATCTCGAATTCTTCCTATTTCATGGTTTAAGTTTTATCCTGCTTCTTCATTATTAATAACGAAAGTTTGATTATTTGTCTAATTTTCTAATTATGCATCTCCTGCATCGATATACATTATTGTATTATCAATATTAGTACACAAAAACCGTAATCATAGCAATATTTTTAATATTAAGGACAATTTATTATGTTTTTAATTTCCGGCCAGGATTAACTTATAGAATTACATTCATGTATTCGGCAAATTAAGCATACAGTGAATTAATTTTTTTCCACTCCAACACAATGAAGTTTCCGGATGTCAGTAACAGCAGACTTTTAAATACACACTTCCGAACAGTGCAGTGCTTTGATGCATGCCAAAACGTATAACTCCATCCGTTGCGTGAGATGCATGACCTAGCAACTTGAGTATACATACTGGGAGCCGGAGCCATTTATGTTAATAGTGATCAATGAATATTCACCTGTTGTTGTATTAATGACCATTAAAGCAAATGAAAAGGTGAAGCAACCGATAGTTGTAAACACTGGCAGTACAGAACACAGTATAGAGAAGATGATTATGATGTCCATGATATTATAGGTGAGATTATGAAATATTTCGATAAGACTGTAAACTCCCAAACTGAACAACGATTGTAATCAGAAGATTGTTGATTGGCTCACACAATAATCTGATTGGACAAGATAGCATGCTACATATTATGAACACAATATTTTTCAGCACAATTTCATTTTGTTTTATGTGAGAGGAGTAGGAAACGAACATGAAAACCATCTGATGTTAAGTAGCCGCAGCCCATAGATATCCATGTACAAACACAATCACGACCGAAATCTTATCTGAGCTCGTAGATACGTTGCTACACCTGAGGACGGAGATGGTCGCCTCGTTTCAAAGTATAGTCGGCTAACAAGTAGTAAAAATAACAGAAATAAAGCATAACAAATAATGCTTTACGACGGATTATTAGGGCGCCGGTGGTACCTCCCCGGTCGAACTATAGTTTTCCCATCTTAAAAGAGAAGACCTTTAATATGATATTCACTTAAGTAATTCAATAAGAGAAAATGTTTCTTTCATTACGTATTATAATATACAAAACATTTCAAAATAAACATCTGAACCAATGACGTCAGAATCCGATGATAATAGGATTATGATATTTAAATTTCAATTTTGTTACGTAAAAGTAACAAATAGACTTCAAAGGTCAACCAACTTAGTTGCGGAAAAACTGTTAACCAGTTATCATCAGTCACAAGGGCACGGTGTCAAACAGACTAAATATAATTATACAAAATGTTATTGTTACAGAAATTCAATTTTCTGATGCAGAAGCGCTGGCGTCCATCCAAACAGAATGCAGGCCTTGGTTCATTGTTGTGGACCGGTTGTTTTAATTAGCGGTCTATTAGCTCGGTTTATGAGAACTTTTACTCTTCACGCCAGAGCCTTATTATTAGGTTCTAATTCACAATAAGAAAACAAGAGACCATTTCTTTTCCTGATAAATTTCATGGCACTTCACACGAAGATCTTTAAAGTCATTTAGCTCTACAGCATGTACATAATATACTTTTGCACAAATGTTCACAAAAGAGACTCAAATTAGATAGATATGTTTATTGGTGGGTGAACCAAACGAATAACTTTACAGGTATCTACTTGCCATATATTGGATTTAGATGATGTCTTCAAATTTTTGGCCGGGCTATAAGACATAAGGGTAGATGTGTTAAAATTGAAAAATCTGCTACCCATCTGGATTTAGATGCTACGTTCGTGATACTCTATTTTTGTACCATCTAAAAGCCAAAAGGTATTTTTATTAATTAATATCCTGCTGTTTTTTATTAGGTCTTATACTGTTCCTCCTACCCTTGATTTGTCTCGTGATCTGTTTCTATAATCCTTACACAAGTAGAAAAAAAGGTAAATGTTAAAATTGAAAAACAATTTGTCGTCATAAATAACTTCGGTGGACGGGTAGTAAATATTTAGAAGCGCACTACATTGTTGTCAATGTCACATGAGTAAAAATAATTGAGTCGTAGTTGTAACGTGGACTCTAAATATTAGTATTCTACAATAGATGTGGACTTTGCATTGGTATAATTTAAAGTAAAAAGGCATGGATTGCAATGAAACTGTATCTCACACTTTTCCATCTATAGTATTTTTTCAAATGTAGATGGTCTCAAACCATCAATCATACCTTTCTACTAAAACTAAGGAAGCTTCACCGTATAGATATTTCTACCTGTAAACTTTACTACACTTTGTATTTCTAATCTCAGTTTGGTAGACTTTACACAGTTCTGAGAATTTTATGGAAAACTTAATTATAATATTATATTACTGCATTGACCCATCTGCAATACTAATAGGATTTCATTATAAACAGACATAAGAACATGTGGAATAATGTAAAATCTATCTAGTAAGAAAGAAAACACACTGAATACTTCTTGAAATATCGAACACGTGTTTCGAACCATAATGTTTGTTTCTTCACGGATCTTTGTTTTTAAGAAATAAATTTTCTTTAAAGAAGGTATGTTTTACGAGATTTCTTATCAATACGTTAATGTCTCGCTACTATGTCTGCTGAACAAGAAGGATTTAGGTCGTTCATTGTGTGACGTGATGAGAGGAGTAGCGAACGAGCATGCAAACCACCTGATGTTAAATAATCGCAGCCCATAGATATCCACGTATAACCACAAACATGACTGAAATCCTATCTGAGCTCGAACGTAGATACGTTACTACTCCTGAGGACTAAGATGGCTGTCTCGCTTCAAAGTGCAGCCAGCAACTGCACCTATCCAATCGAAACACAAGTAATGCCTTACGGCGGATAATGAGTGCGTCGAATATACTTGGATGCGAGGTGACTATATTATTCCTCAAGAGTAGCAACGGCAAATACGACCTCAGATACAACTTCAGTCCTGATAAAGATTTGAGCCGCATAACATGCCTGAGATGGATTGTACGGTCGTTTGTACTCTCTTCTCTTCTCTTCATGAGAAGAGTCTCTCGTGAAAACCTAGATGTCTAAATACATGGGCACACACAAAGGTTATTGAAGTAATATTAGCTTAGAACGCTAATTAAAAATATTAATGGTGATAACATCACACCGGAAGTACTCATTTGATGCAGAGGACGAACCAATTATATTAAAATGAACTATGCTGACTAAAACAGGATTGTACAGGATACAGTTGATATGGTGCCAATTTTGTGCAATAACAACGGAAATCATAATTGAATCTTTTATATACTTATATTTATACACGTGAGTTATAACATACTACTTGTGTTTCGGTTGGAGAGCTGCGGTTGCCGGCTAAACTTTGAAGAGAAGCGACCATCTTACTTCTCCGGAGTAGCAACGCAAAGTAGTTCGAGCTCAGAAAGGATTTCAGTCATATTTGTAGTTGTACGTGGATGTCTATGGGCTGCGACTACTCAACATCAGGTGGTTTGCATGCTCGTTTGCTACTCTTCTCATATAAAAATCGTAAGTAATTAACCTAAATATAACATGGAATACCTTAATAATTATAACAATATAAGTCTTTCAAAGTGTCTGTGCTCGAAAAACGATGATCGTTCAGTACTGAATAACAATTCTCTGTGCGAGATTCATATCTCGCACAGAGTTGGTTCATACCAACCCTCCGTTTACCAGCAGCGTCGACAAAACGAAGCGAATTGTTTGAAATTAAATGTGAGTATGATTTTAAACTAATATAAGTGATTTATCCATTTTATTATGTAACGGGTGATCACGACTAACGATTTATTAATTGCCAATATCTCGAACCAGTTGCATGGCTCGTGGTTCGAAATTTAACCGAGACCACGAGCCATACAACTGGTTTGAAATATCGGCAATTAAAAATCATTTATCGTGAGTACTTTTACATTAATGTATCATGTTATATATATATTATTATTGTTTTTCTTAATGTCCAATATTGTACAGAATAAGATACATAATAAGCTTTAAGTATATATAAAACACAGAAGCACGGACATTGCATTTTTCAATTACCAATCTAATATATTTTATTACTTCCTTGTGTAAAATACATGTAAGCAATTATTAATAATCCAGCCTTTTGCTACTGGGAAGATTTTTTTCGAATTGTAAATTGTGGTTTGTGGTTTAATTAATTTAGGTTTCATCTTTGAAGATTGATTTGATTACAAGTATTAGGCCAATTAATTGATTACAAGTATTAGGCCAATATAAAGCCAATTATTTAATTTATATATTTAATATGTTATAAACGTTATTCCTTACTCTTTTATATACATAGTATAAAAGATTTAAGTGTCAGAAATATCCAGATCAATACACTATTGAAACTGTTGAATCTAGAATTCTACAATTTCGCAAATATTTTCTTAAGATAGCGTAGAAGAGAACTCCGAAAATAATTTCAAATGTTTCACCCCGGAAGGAGCGAACAAGAAGATGAAACTTTGTACGACTGATTCCTTTTTATGAATTTTTTGATTCCTATTACAGATTTACTTACAAATATACATACGTATAGGTTACAATAAAGCTACAAAACATTCCAATACATCATATATTGGAATGTATCAAATATTATGTGGTAATATAGATTTCTACTCAATAACCGCGGCCAAAAGACCATTAAATAAATCTGCACATCACTCCCGTAAGTATTACATATCACAGGTAATATCCCGTCAAAATAATTATGACTCTTACTTACATTTTCCTCAAAATCTTACTAAAAGAACGTTTAATGATCCTCAGAATTAGCATCATAGTCGAAATAATTCACCACACGACAGACAGTAGTAAATGTTTGTGTTAATGTTACTACGTTGCCTGTAAACTTTTCCGTGTAATCTATCAATATCACTGAGAAGATTTATGGAATCGCCGTCTATTGCAAATATAAATTCACGAAATCTGCCTGTTTTCAAACACTGCGATATTTTAAATATCGAACTATCGATAGCTGCTTGTTTTCTCTCTACCGTCTATTTTTTATTTTAAAAATTATATAATTACCCTCTTTATTAACTTCCATTGGTAACCTATATTTGTGGAAACTGGCTTAGCGGTAATCATATTGGATTGACTAAGGGTTCAGAGTTCGATTCCAGGCAAGGAAGAATTCTAAATGATGAATTTAGATTTTTGGTTTAGATGTGAGCGTTATGAACTTGTTTGTGTTATAACCTTTTTTGATTAAAAAGAGTTATATTTTTAGTTACTAGCTAAATACGTAGATTAATTAACAAGAAGTTTCTAAAAAAACCAATTAACTAAAGTGAACGTGTGTAAGTCATACTTATTTTAAGAAAAATGATTTAGTTTTCTCACGAATCAGATCAAGTTTTGCATGCAAGGTAACAAAAATAATTGCGGAATTTTACGCCTATCTGTCATGAATATATATTTATTTTCTAGGAACAAACAAGGGCTTTATTTAAGTAGATTTAAGTAACTTTAAAATCAAGACAAACATTTTTGTTCTATTCTCAGTTGAAAATAAAACCTTACTCGCATTATTTTAAAAGCGATATTGCCTTGACACAGCCTTACTTGAACTGATTGCGATAATTATGGGGAACCTTAGAAGTACTACCGCTAAAATGATATATCAATACTACTTGTAAGATCACCTTGTCCTTATTTACTTATTGAGTGCTTTGCCGGATTTAACCGTATTAGGAAAATGGATACTACAAATAATGTTTATTGGCCACTAACTATTACCCATGGCTTTGCTCAAGTTATAATACACTCCAGTAGATCTATCAGCATATTACTTCACCAAATATAATATTCCCACGAAATACATATTTTTTATATTCCCATTTTAACATAAATTTTAATCCCTTTTAATCCCTTTTGGGCTAGACTAGAAACCAATAAAATAAAATGAAACCTTAATTTTCAGGCGTGATTTTCATAACCGACAAAATTTCATAAAAAATTTAAAGCCTATTAAATCCCCTTAGAAATATAATTTCTAACATTTATTTTTAGTGATTACTTACGAGTATATCATACTAGCAAGCTAAACCTAGAGTCAGTCATCTTCTTTCTTATCTCTTCATAAGATTATCATTTCCTATATAAAATAATTTACAAATTATAACCCGCAACTCTAACGGAGAGATGTAATCACGCTCACCTTTACATGAAGCAAAATTTACACAATTTTAGAATTCTCGGGTATATATATATATATATATATATACCCGAGAATATATATATATATATATATACTCGGGTATATATATATATATATATAT
>DWON01007088.1:0-13249 GCA_018251015.1 Phocides pigmalion okeechobee
ACGAATACGTCTACCTTGGGCAAATGGTCCGGTTAGGTAGATCCAACTTCGAGGAAGAGGTCAATCGACGGATCCAGTTCGGTTGGGCAGCGTTCGGGAAGTTACGGAACATCTTTTCGACCAAAATACCGCAGTGCCTAAAATCGAAAGTCTTCGACCAGTGTGTGTTGCCAGTGATGACATATGGATCCGAGACGTGGTCTCTTACTGCGGGTTTAATGGAAAGGCTCAGAGTCGCTCAACGTGCTATGGAGGACGACCCCCACTAGATGGAAGGACGACCTCATAAGGGTCGCAGGAGTTCGTTGGACGCGAGCCGCACAGGATAGGTCACGCTGGAGATCTATGGGGGAGGCCTATGTCCAGCGGTGGACGCGAAAAGGCTGAGATGATGATGAAATAACCATCAATATTCATATATGCCGAACTCTCGGTGACGACCATATTATTTATCGTATAAAAGTTGCTAACGAGGATATAGTTCATTTATATATATATTCGGTCTATTTGATAGTAGCGACTTCCCATAAACATCTATGTATAATCAACTCCAAAAAGAATTTAAGTTCTACATGGGTCAAAGAAAACAGCGTTTAACACTTTTATTTTTTTTACATTTTTTGCTTTTAATTTACTTGTAATTACAGAAAATATGGAGCACTTTCAATAGTGGATTTACAAATTAATAACCGACCAACTTCTATCATGTTTTAAAGCCACAAATTTAGTGTTAAAAATCAGGGTCGATTAACTTACCTTCACGTTGAAAATATTTGGAGAATAGATCGTTTGTTTTATTTAAACAAACTTATCATTTACGATACTCTATTTCTTCGGATCTATGGACGTTTTAGTGAGTTGTTACGTCCATATAACGTAAAAGACCATCCACTTACTCATTCATAAATGCATCGGTTTTGAATATTTTGTCCCTTTCCATCATAATATACTTTATGTCAAGGGGAAATAAAATAAAACGTACAATATATACAATGCTGGTACTAAGCTTTCATGAAGTAGAAGCGACAGATTCAATGTTGATAAAATGATAGAAGTCTACCGTTGTGTACACATCACAAAATAAGTGCTATATGGAATACGGCATTTGTTTAGTATATTTTTTAGATATTTGACTCTTATCTGAAAACTATCGCGATATGTTCATAGAATATACAGTAAAGAAACTACGATTTTTATGAGCGATATTATTTATTGCTGTAGAGAAGTGGGAAAAGCGGTGTGGTGTACATATGATGTACAACGCGGACGTTGTCGCAGGGATTACTTATTATTATTTCCATTATAAGTAAGTTTTGAAAGTTTTTGTTGACACTGAAATGAATAAATACAGAATTATTCGCCTAGATTTAAAATAAAACCGGCAGATTGATAGGGAAAAACGCTAAAAGTTAAATCATGAATATTTAAAAGATTTATGTAAATCGCGAGAGGTAAATGCAATTTTATTATTCATCAATCGGTGGTTAAATGGAAATCCACCGTGGATACATAGCCCTCAATTAATTCCCAATACAATACTTTGATTATTCACTGGTGCAGATGTAAACAGACTAAATTCATACTGTTATTTAAAGTCCGATATATATTTATCTAGTACTTCCTTACTAGATAAATACATGCTATTAACTTTACCAGAATAATATCTGGATTTAAAGTACTTTTAATAAATACAAAAGTAAGAAATAAATAATATTAAAAAAAAACTAAAAGAAACGCTTTTATAAAAAAATCCAACTAAAAAAATGTCAATTAAAAAAAAATGCAATATAAAAAAGCGTGGGGTGCATGGTATCAATAGATCACTGAAAAAGCACTTTTCTTAATTATAGTTGTTTTTTTTATAAAAACGTGTTATTTAATTTTTTAACTATTATTTTTTATATTATTACATTGCACGGTCCTTGATACGTGTGCAAAGTTTCAAATTAATCGGACATCTAGAAATTAGTGAAAATTATGCTCAAATATTCCGTTACATACATAGATACAACTCAAGCTAATAAAAGCGTGTTAAAAAAGGAAAAGTATATACTCATGATAGCGAGAATAGATTGTCGATTGGAAATTTCCGAATATAAATATTATTGACAATGATTAATTATAGTTATTTTGTATGGAGATATAATGGTTCTAGTTAACAGGGCACATTGAACTTGCCAAGATTTTGATTCCACCTCTTACAAGAAGTGCACGCACTCCTTGTTATATTTCAAGAGGACAAGTAATTACTTGTAATAAAGATTATTATATTATATATAATATGATAATATATATAATAAATATAATATTATATATAATCTGATATATATTAGATGTAATAGTCGTCATTAAAATCTTATCCTAATTAATGTAATCGTTTTTGAACCGAGGTTTCTCATTAGATTAAAAAATGCGCACTGATAAGCATTGAAATCAAATAAATTGCGATATTCGAATTAAATAAAATTGGCCACCAATTTATTGGAAATTGCTTTCATTGATGAATTCTCGCAATATCGAAATGTTTGTGAAGTTTTTGATTGCGTACGCAGTTGTTGACGTATCGGTTCTTAATATGTGGAATGTGAACCCCACATTATAAAATGTGTTATTAAAAATATTTTTTTTATTTTCTTAAATTAATTATAAATTGAATGATTGGCAAAAATATGTTTAAAATTTATAATAGATCTTTTTTGGGTAGATATTATAGTTCTATTAATAATTAAATTTTAATTCATACTTCCTTTCTATAACACGAAGTAACTTTTTGCTATTCCGAAATATAAATGGCACTACTTCATTCAAACTTTCATTGCAAACAATATTTTTGTTTTTTTTTAACTACTTATAAATAAAAATATTAAGTTTTACAACTACTTCTACCTGTATTGGTTGTAAAAGAAAAAAAAAGTTATTAATGTTGATGATTTGTGTGACCAAAAAATAATATAACTATGTATAATAAGATTTTTGAATAAATGTTGGCGTGCAGGTTATAAATAATGTAAGGCTGGACAAATTCATTTTCCGTGGGCTTCGTAAAGAAAATCTGGTTTAAGTGTTTAAGCAATTACTGCAGCCAGAATTTTTAATCTTCTCATTATGACTAAGAGCCCCCGGAGATTATGAGAAAGTTATGAGATTAAGTGTCCGGAGTAGTATAAATTGTTATTTCTAAATAAATTGCTGTGTTTAATCTACTTTAGGTGTTGTTTTTTTTCTGTAGTTTTAGGTCGTGTAAATCTTGGTTAATCATTCATTTTACCACGCTAGAACGAAAAATTACTTTATTTTATCCGAATTTTTTGAGTGTCGTGCACGAATCGTTTAAATATTAAACAAAAGGGATAATTATAGAATTGTCAAAATTGAGGCAAGATGTTTTATCATTACAATATATCAAAAAAATATATAAAATGAAATTGTACTTACATTTGAGTTTTAAATAACAACTTTTGCACTTGAGTAAATTAAGCAGATTAAAATTAAGTATCTAATAAAAAATGCTTGAATCTTTCTGAAAAATCACTTATGACACATTTTAGGACATGATCTGAAAGCGGTTTCTTTGAGATGGCAAATCCTTTTTTTACGCCAATATTAGGAATAATTATATATTTTTTTCAGTATCATCTATCAAGATTTACTTTCAATATCTATAGTTACCTTATCTTACCAACGTCACAATAATAGATCTTAATTAAAATGTCTCTGTCAAAAAAGTCGATAAAGTAAAGTATAACTAGGTATATACCTAGAGTGAATGGTTCAATTTGAAGGCAGAAATGAATTCATCGTCTCTAGAAAAGGCTTTTGAAGGCGCTGACGAGGGGACCCGTCAAACGGCGTAATCAGCAGACTTGAGCCAGTTAATTACAGAAATATTAGTAAGCTCTGAGAAATGTGTTATTTTCGTTTACTATTTATACTTTTATATACCTATTTTGTACCCGTATTTTCCAAAATAACTGCATACTAGAGACGCATTTATGAATTATTCATATCATATGTTACGAAAACATTAGTCAGTATTTTTCACCACTATTTTTTGCCAGGAAGTGGCAAAACTGGAAAAAAAATATCAAGAAAGGGTGTTCCACTTCTGCTATATATAGATATTGCCTACTTAAATACTTTACAGTAAATCTTACAACTTTAATTAAATTTGCGTTGTGAGTAAACTGTTAACTTTGAATTAATTGAATCATCTACAGTATCAAAGTGCGAAGTTGTTTCTTCTATAGACCAATTCAATTGATTACTTTCCGATGCAGCGTCCTGTCTAAAGACTCAACTTTAGAAACAATTGTTTTGTACTTTCCTGATTTCAAGCGCCTGTGGAACCCGTTGTTTGTTGAAATTCCGCTTTAAAGTTAAAAGCATTCTATTGAATTGTTTTCATGGAGATCACGCTTAACGTTTATTTTGGTATGCAATAAATCATTATTTATGGGAACCCTTTTCGCGTCCGGGGTATTAGGAACCGCATAGTTCCTGTGTTTAATAGGATGCCTTACCTGTTTATATGAATATTCGTAAGTCTTTGTGGTCAGTACTGATAAATGTTTATAAAATAATGGAATGATGACACGTAATATGTAACATAGGGAAATTCATTTATTTCTGTTTATCGATCTGGGAAAGCTTGGAAACATGTAACTTCCATTAATTTTCCTTTTCTCCTTCTCCTGAACAAGCTTCACAATCTCTTTCTGGATAATACACTATACAATTGACTAATATTTTTTATTGACGTTCAAAAATAATTCCGTATATATCTGTATCAAATAATATTTTTTTAGGTTAATCTACATTGTGTAGCTTTTAAATTATACATGTTCAGTATTTTTTTGAAGCGTGACACATGATGCATGACCAACTTGGTAGGTAGTTTTATTGTCACAGTAATAATCTAAAAAACATTACTTCCACTGCTGGCCATGAGTCTCCACTCGGAATGCTGATCAAATGTATTGATCGACTTCACAAACCTTGCAATTTTTTTTTTAGGAATTCCCAAGCATATAAGTTTAAACGCTATGTTTTCTTTTAAAGCAAATAATAATTAATTTTAAAATAACCTGATGTCATTACTAAAAAATCCTAAAAAGTAGTAAAACAGACCACGACTCCATGAATAAAGCATTTAGAAAATGTGGAACTCGTGTCAAGTGGGAACATGTTTTACGGGCGTCGCGTATTTTTGCAACCACTGGACAACTTTTAAATAAAACTAGACGTATTTTTGATTCTATACTTACTTAGCTATTTATTATGTATTAGATCTTCGTATTTTTTTCCACAACTAGTTTTTGATCGATATATTAGTAAATATTTTATACTACGTGATTTTGTTATGTACATTTTACATAACTAACATACGATTATCCGATCTGAAATTAAGCATAATCTGTAATATGAGGAGCAAATAATTGACAAACATGTACATATCGTGCTCATCACACAAATATTTGTTCTGTATGAAAATCAAATCCACAAACTCAAGGTCAATAAACACTAAACCGAGAGGCTAAATACATATACTACAACACTTAATCACGCAAACAAGTTAGATATAAAGCATTAAACAAAGAAGAATTTGTTAATGCACAGCGTCGTTGCGCCATGTTTCACGGAATCCGGAAGCGCATTACGATACAGCACACACGAGTTAGATGAAACTGTGCCGCATAAATTCAGCCACATGTTTCATGAAAATAATATTTATGTGACTTTCTTTGTAGTTCTGATCGTTTTACAAGTTTTTATTTTTAAAAATCATACTTAAAAATATAGCATATACAAAAATACGTTTAGAAACTACGGAAACTTACACAAAATATTTACACAACCAAAGTAAATTTGATGAAATGAATATTAAAAGTGTTTAATAAGCTTTGAAGCTTTGATTTCTTCTTCACTTCGGATGAGTTCTGAAAACGATGTCGACTTTACCTCCTTGAATATTTATCCTTTGGTCGAGAGGAGCCATTCCTTTGGTCATTCGTGAAGTCAATCAACTGTACGGGCAGATATCTATAAAAATCCGCATATATATATACATATATATAATTTTGAACAACTTACATATATGTATGTTGTTTTAAAACTGGGTTTCCACTAATAGCATTTGATATAGTTTATTTTTTATGGACAAAGTCGCGTTTCTAGCATATTTCGCATTTCAAACAGCAGTTATTCTATTTGTATGATTATTATTTTAAAAATATTCACACGTTTTACCAATAGATAAACGATTAAATCAATTAGAAGAAAGACTAAAATCTATATTATTTAAGTTAAATGAAATTCGATAAATAAGGTGCAATAAGTTGCATTATATTATCACTACAGTTAATCTCCACAGTGGAATTCTCAATCATAAGAATTGCCTGATTTAAAATTTGGAACATAACCCCCATAGGTTCCATATGTTATTTTCTATAGCTTGAGTTTCATGACATTATCACGTATCCATGGTTTTTTTCGGCATGTTTTATTCGTGAAAAATGGTCCATAAATGTTACAGATAGAACAACGTACGAGTATATACGGGTAGGATTGAATTTTCTCTCTGCTCGACTGCGGCTCAAGCCAAAAGGAAGATTATTTGTTTGTCCTGTATTTATTTATACATATATGTGTATCCATTCCCATATCACCTCGTAACCCCTAAGTGGATGTAGTGATTTTCCCTCTCCAGGCGTTGTTAGAATCGTTTTGGTCGCGCGAGTACAATTTTAATAAAATTTGTATGATAAGAGTATCTCTCTATCTAAGATATATCTCTATACCAACTAGGCAGACAAACTTTACATCTACCTCTAGCGTATTTCTGTAAGGTATTATTGCCAATACACTTGCAAATTACTTGATTGTATTAGTCCTTAGGAGTAGCAACGCATCTGTGATTGACTTTAGGTTTCTCGTTCTAAAGGGATTGTATACGAATGTATGGACGACAGTGACCACTTACCGTTAAGTAAACTGTATACTCCTGTGCTATTGCCATTTAATAAATAAAATAGATAATGTAAGCGTATGTGTGAGTGTAAAAGAAAATAAAAAAACCAAATACCGGTTTTTTGTCAATTACGTTTTTTTGCTTTGGTTTATAACTTAGGGGTTTTAGAAAGTGATTTGTAATCTACATATGTATAACTTACAATGATTTACGCTTTTTTGAAAAACCGGTTATGTAAAACTGGTTCAGATTGTTTGAATTTGTATTGACAGATATTACATAGACGTACCGGCGAATTACGTAGACAGTTGCACTACTTCGTCCATGTCTTGTAACTACTAGATCCAATATCCTATAGTGTTGTGTACATATAAATGGAAACTATGTAGAACAGACGCCTTGCGGTCATCGAACGCTGAAATCAAATTAGGCGAGTCCCTTTGACGACGTTCTAGTTTGTCCAACTATTCGTGCCGATACTAATTAATATTAATCAGTTAACTGGGTGACGGGCCAACGGAGATAGTTAACATTTGTGTACAGAATAGTACCAAGTTAACTCTGGAGAAGTATTAATTATTTAATGCAAATTAATATAAACAGGAGCATCTGAATTATGTAATAGCGATAATTGCAAGTGATGAGGATTCAGAGGTACCGAATAAACTTTAAATTAAATATAAGTAAGCAATGAAACGAAGTTTATTTTTAACTAATTTACGTGAGCAATGAGGGCCTTTATATGCAAACATTCAGGCTAACTTTAAAAATCTTTTAATAAGAGGATTGCTTGGTCTGGATTTCCTGCATGTTATGTAACTGACATCGATGGTGTGTCATCATCATCTGACTATTACAGATCCACTGCTTGCTACATATCTCCTCCCAAAACAGGAAGGTTTTCGACCAAAGTCTGGTGCCGATTGGTGATCGAGTATACATGCACCGCTGCATATCAGACCAGTATGTGTTAATAATAATATAAGCTATCTTAAATACAAAACTACGCATGCAAAATTAGTATTACATAGAGAAATTTATAACAGTGTAAATTAGGTGGTAAAATAAGCGTATATAGTGTCACGAATTGTGTAAAACGTAAGTAATCAACAAAGTTAAGCGCACTCAAGAGTTGGATGACCACTAATGGCACAGTTTTGCCACTTTAGTACTTTGGAGAGCATGTTAAGCAGCTGGTGTCCTTTTATGTTCGGTATGTAAGTAGGGATAGATGTTTGAGAATATCCGGCAGTTTGACCACTTACCTCTAGAGGTTGGAGAACTACAGTTCGACCGGGGAGGTACCACCGCCGAACTCATAAGCCGCCCTAAAGCATTACTTGTGTTTCGTGTTAGAGAGGTGCGGTTGCCGGCTACACTTTGAACCTAGGCCAACATCTTAGTCATCATTAGTAGCAACGTTCGAGATCAGATAGGATTTTAATCTTGCTTGTCGTTGTGCGCGGATGTCTATGGGCTGCGACTACTTAACATTAGGTGGTGTGCACGCTCGTTGTTACTCTTCTTACATAAAAAAACCTATGTCTCTACTAATATGCATTGGAGCAGCACGGTGAATATCCTAGGTCTATTTAGCTCTCCTAGTTTCAGGGCCGGCAGTGGGTCAATAAATGCCTATTATATAATCTTCTCTATTGCGGCTTGTATTCCAGTCATGCTAATCATGTCGTCGCTGTGGTTTTATAATTAAATCTTCAGTTCGCAAGTTTGAACGTAGATTATACTGACCGCGATACACTTGAGTGACTTTGGTGGTTATCCAACGAACTTACAAGTGATATCATAATTTTAAACTAGAAACATATCACAATATAGGGTTTCAGAAGTATGCTTAATATAGCGTTTGAAATATAACATAAGGACATTGGTGAGAGACTTATTTTAAGTGATCTTAATGTTAATCACTCCTCCTGAATATGTAAGTTCTACTAATTAGGTAGGTTCTAAGTGGTGCCTTTTGCTGTGGAAGGACACTTAAAATAGATTTTTTTATACTTTGATATCTTACAAAAATGAAATTATTTTGAAATAGCTGGTGCTTTAATTTTAATAATTAAGTTTAATCGTTCCTCCTTCTAACTATAACTTTATTCATTGTCATAATTATGCATTATTGTTGTTTTCTAATCAAAAGTATAAATCTTAACAATTAGCTTTCAAAAACGACTGTTACTAGAAGCCATCAGTAGATGATTTAAAATTATAATTGTTTAAAACTTTCTTAAGGAATATTTGGGGAACTTCGTGACCGGGATTTTTATTGCTTTCTGAAGTCCATTAATATTTATTGTACCACTGAGAAGTTTTACCAATGCCAAAGGTCAAAAATAAAGGGAACGAAGTCCACCTGAAAAAAAGCGCAATGCGGCCGGTCAAGTTTCATGAACGAGCTATTACAAGTAGGTACTACAACTACTGTAGAACTGTAAATTAAGATTAGAACTAACCGGTGCACTAGAAACTTTAGCGAAAATATATTTGTCGACTCCACAGCTCAAGTGCGCACGGAGTAAGCAAGCGCTTTGCGGAAAAATTCTCGAGAACTACGACACAGTTTACTAAGAGTAACTTCGTACGAACAAGACGTTTGTACGCAACATGTAGGTGCTTATACATGTATGGTACATATATGTATAGTCTTCTACCTATCTTTACAATTCCCAACTTTGTCTTAGTAGTAATTAATGCATCCGTCCATTCATTGTTGTATGCATTCGTATGTTATACACTTCATATGTAGTAATCATATTTGTGCGTTTTTTGTAAGATGGTGGAATTATAGTTCGACAGGCGGAGATGCTTCCGCCGTTCTTGTAATTCATCGTGACGCAGCTCTTGTGTTTTGATTTTGACATTACACTTACGAGTGAGGTGCCGGTCTTAGTACTCAGAGACAACGAATCTACATACAATCTCAAATAAGTCCTTAGTTCTGTTCGAGGTTGGATATGGTTGGATATATGGTTAAGAGTTAGTTACTAAAAGTAATTGTCACGGGTACATAAAACTAACAAAATTAAAGTTGCATAAAAAAATTATCCAATGAAAGGCGCAGTAGTAGTTTGCATAAAGCCATCCATATGCATGAAGTGACAGGGATGAAAGCGCGGCTGGTGCATGTAAATTCAATAGGTAAAGTGCCTGCAAAAATAACACAGTGGAAAACTGAGCTGTGACAAATCTGTTTTATGTTCCTATAAAATATATTTTTAACTTTCAATACTAAAAGAGGATTGTTATATGTTTGAAGCGTTTGTTAGTATGTTTGTTTGTCATTTTATTTGCCAAATGGGTGAACCGATTTGATGGTATTGCGTTAGTTTTTAGCAATTTTTGAAGGAAATTTGTCTAGCCTTATGAAAATTATTCGTTTTCCAATTCAAGATATTGTATAGAATACTCTAACTTATTTAATAGATATTTGATACTCAAAGCAATTAAGATTACACTGCAATAATAATCCAACACATAATTTCTATTATTAACATGATATTTTAATTACATGTTGTAATAAGGTAATTTAATTGAACAGCAAAGCGTTGGTACTCTGTTATAGGTCATTTTTGTCATAAGTGGTTACCATTTCCTATATATTTTCTATTTTCGATTTAAATGTATGTTAATTTCTTTCTTGTGTCTTTGTTTACATATCAATTCCTTGCAGAAAATAGTACACCCTTTTCCTACTTAAATTTACTGAGTTGAAAAGTAAAATTGTAATAATATCAGTGAACATTAATAAGTGGATCGGTATATTTAGTGAAAATAAATGGAATTTTATCATCGCCTTTTACAGTAATCAACAAAATATATTTGTCACGGAGACTGGCGTCACGTAATGCGAGAACAGAATGACAATTGTAATTGAATTAAAATGGACACCAAAAGAACAATCGTGCTCTGATAACTTTATCTGAAAACGTTAATTCAATGCAAATGGTTAATGTTTCCATTATATACATTTTAATTTTCTGTATTATGTGTTGGCAACACCGAATAAAGATACTTTTTGGTTATGAACTTTGAAGATAGAATGAGAAATGAAAAACAAGAGAAAGAAAACAGAAGATGGTAAATTTTGGATGGCGTCGTGATTTTTGGTTGTTATGCGTTGTGTTTAAAGTTTTCATGTGTTGATTATTATACAAGTTGAATTGTTAACCATTGTTGTTAGTTTGTTTGCTATTTATTACATATGCATGTATATAGGTATTTTATTACTTACTTTTTTGTACGAAACGATTAAATTTTAAGGTGATGGGATATGCCAGGTTTCACAAGGGTAGGCATCATTGCTAAACCAACTTCCGGCGTAAAACTATTTTTTGATATGCAGTCCAAAGTTCATTTCTATATTATTTATCTAATACTTTAGATCAAATATTTTTTTGTAAGGATATTTTATAACAATTTACTTTGTGTCAATATTTTTTAACGTATATTTTGTTATAAAGCGTATGTTACATGAAAACTAAAAATTTGACGTTTGTTTATAGTCTAGGAGTTTATAATGTTGACGTTATTCGTATATCATACTTCAAGTATGAAATATTTTAATATTTTAATAATCCGTTTATCAAATAAAATTATATGGATTAATATTGCTCCTTTGCTAGACACATGACAATAAAATCGTATTTCTAGTTAATTTATATTTATAGGTGGTAGAGCTATATTTTAACACAGAATGCGGCGTTCATACATATATTGGTACGTTGCATGAAGCGGCCTAAACTGGAGCTTATTTTTCTAGACTGAAGATACGCCGACAATTCACTGAAATATTGTGTTAAGTAATTCTTGTATTTGGGTGTAATTGCTGGCTACACCAAGCGAAACGACATTTCAGTTTTTAAAACAACCAAAGTGTCCGACCTCAGACAGAACTTCTGTTTAGTTTGAAATTGGTTGTAGATTTTTGTGGAATGCAATGACTTCTTAATATCAGGTAGCTTTCATACTTGTTGACTACTCATCATACTTGCATGCATGATTGTATTGTATGATTTATTTTATAAATTAAGCAAAAACTTATTTTAACTTAGAATCCTCAACAACGCCTTAAATATTTTGAAATTGTATTCAGTATAATAAAAGCAAAGCAATTAGATCATTTCATTCTGCCCGTCCACAGTATGGTAACTAAATACCGAGAAACAGACAGAGGGGGCAACTCATGTAACGTTTTAATTAGTTCTGTTTGTACGGTGGCCGGTGTTTACAGTCCATGCGAGCTACACAAGCAAGCTTTTGATATCCAAATCTTAATAATAACAAACTAACAATTTCATTCTACTTGTACTGGACACTCGTGCGCGAATCCAATTCGTACTGTGCAGTTTATGATTCGACATTCGGTCGACGAATGACGCTCACCTGTTGTAACCTCGTTATGTCACAACATCGAAGGGTAACCCTTTGAAAATTATCGAAGCAAGTAAATAACTCCCAGACGGGGGACTTACACGGTTGAATAGGAGAAGTATGATTGACACGCTAATCTTCTATACAAATAAATAAAATTGGAGTGCATGTTTCTAATATAAAAATTACCACTTTTTACTAAATGAATATATACACGGAACATTATCAAAATAACATTTTTTACAATTTTTGTCTGTTTGTCACTTTGTCTGTTTGTTCCGGCTAATCACTGGAAAGGATGGACGAGTTGGTTACAGATGTTCTTATGTAGAAAAAACCGTCATATGGACTGCAAAATAATGCACGGTAAATGATGATGAAAATAATAAAAAATGAAACACTAGGCTTGTGTGACTTACACGGTTCTTAGCCAATGGCCATAGCGTGTATCGAAAAGATACACGACACGACCTTTGAGATTCCGAGCCGCCCTTTATCATCGTAGGTTCGGAGCGGACAAAGGATTGTTTCCGATACAAGGGCATCTTCCTTCGCCTCAAAAGGAATTCCCGATATCAAAGGTCAAAATCCATGTAACGGACCTTTTTATGGTAATCTCTTCACACGAAGCAATTCAGAATTCGAAGGTAAAAATTCTATAGATACGGATATGGCGATTACGTTAGGTTTCCTTTATCGATTTAAGTGTTTTTTTATTCGGGCATTTCTTTTTTTTATTATTATGAAAGAGTAAGAAACGGGCATGCAGGCCACCTGATGTTAAGTGGTTACTGTAGCCCATGGACAACCACCTTCAATGTCAAATAGAACAGAAGTTCTATTTAAGGATGGACGCGGATGCGTTCCTATTCTTGAGGACTAAGATGGTCGCCTCCA
>DWON01007089.1:0-13249 GCA_018251015.1 Phocides pigmalion okeechobee
TAAATGTTCTCCTTTACAGTTAATACAAGTGATGATCGTCTTCATAAAGCTGTAAAATGTTCTTGTGTTTCAGTTGAGGAAATCTTAGTGCAGGTTGGATTTAGAAAAAATACAATTAAGAGATAAAATTGAGTAAATAGGAAGGACCGGCAATTGGACATGAAAAGGTCTGCCAATAGATGTCCTATAGCCACGTTAGCCACACACTTGCTACATTTCTGAATCCTAACCAAAAGCTATCATTAACCGTGCGCCGGCGGATTTACAGTCGACGTCACGGACGGTTCCCGTACGCAATTATCCAACCCGCGATCTCCCCATTGTTGTCGAAATTTAAAACAAATTTCCTGTACGACGGGGGGTCGCATTTTTCTGCCCTGCCAAATTGGATAAGCACTGTAATTACTCGTTTAATTTCGGACTCAACGGACGGCTTGTGGATATTTCGAATCGGCCCGAATCTTCCCCGCAGTTTATAAGGCGGAACGTTTCTTTAAACATTTCCATTTTTACATTATTCCGCTCCGATATTTTGCTGTAATGAAACAAGATGCAAGGGAATGTTGTATCAGGTGATTGTAATTTCTCCGTACTAGTGGTTATTTAATCTAATTTACCTTTGACATCAATATTAGATATGAAAGTGAATGAATATAATAATAATGAGCTACATTTGTTATGTTTAAATATAAATTCTCGCCAAAAGGTTCAGAAAAAACTTGAAAAAGTGCCTCCTGCTAACATCTCTCACCCTGAGCGAGATGATTCGAACAACGTATTTCATTCGCAAACAAACAAGCAACAGTGTACAATAAGCGTTATTAAAACTAATGCATTTTATGAAGGCGTTTTATTCCACTCTTATTGTGTTAGAATAAGATTCAAAATCATCTAAAACAGGAGCAGTAGTGAAATGCATCAGTTCCACCCGCTGTCAAGCATCATTTTGATGTGTGATACAATTTAATAAAGCCGTCAAATCCCCGTGAATCTCGTTAACTGTTGAGATTGTTTTGCATACGAATGCAACGTCAATCAGTCTTGAACAAATAAAGAAACGTTTCTTACTGGACGGCAGCTGTTAGGTCGTAACCTGATTTTTAATACTTACAGTATAAATGAGGAATCAAACATTCCCTTCGTCAATGAGCAATGAAATATTTGGTTATTGCATCGCAGAATTTAAATAAAGTTCTTTTGCGTCAAAAAAGGAGAAAACGAGCGTGGAGTGCATCTTACGTTAAGACATTTATGTATGAAGAGTAGCAAACGAGCATGCAAACTACGTGATGTTAACTAGCGCAGTCCATAGATATCCACGTACAGTCACAGACATTTATTTCATCGTCTAAAAGGACTTAAGTAATAAGTTTCGTAAGTATAACTTTTGTTAGGGATAATAGTGTCGCTCCGCTAGTATGAAAGAGGCCACAAGTTAATTTTACGTCAGAAAAGCTGTTAAACTCATGAAGAAAGTTATGCCTCTAACATTTATAAAAAACATTATCACACTATGCACATGCTTTGTCCTTCGATTCCCCAAAGTAAATTACGTTTCAAACGAAATGTTAGTCGTAAATAACAATGCACATTGGTCCAATGTGTCCGTTTCGATCGTTGCACAGTCACGCTTTATTCGTTCATGACACTGATATCTGAAGCCAAATGTATGACAATGACGAACGAGCGATGACTTCGTAGGGAAACAAGCATACAATATTTTTTTAAAATCCATCTAAATAATGTTCAAAAATGATAAAGCAATAATTATGCGTTGATTTTACTCCATTATCAAAAACTGTATGACGGCAATCTTATATTTATTGTATATTTTCGTCTGTTCAGCTTATTTACTGAGTTTCTTTTTAGCACTTGATTAATTAAAATCGTTTCATGTAAACTTTATGTTATACCTTTTCTTTCGACCAATTTTGTTGTAGTAAAAGTATACTACATTTCAAATATTATTTTAAGTTGATAATATGATGCCTGAGGTGTAACGTTGGAAATTTATATTCTTACCTGAAAAAAATTAGTTTACTCCTCAAAAATAAAAATATGTTTATGATTTATCTAAGATAGATCTGGTGGTAAAATGATACAGGTATATTTTATCATTACGTATTTATATTTTATATAAAAATGAATAAATTATACACTAATTATTATAGGAACCTATTAATGTTATATAACAACAACAATAAAAATATGACGTTTGCGCTGCACGGTTTGTTGTTATTTGTGTTGAGTGTCATGACTGACGTCAAATTTATCATCTATTTGACGTCAATGGCATATGGAAAGAGGCATTAACTTCTTTTGCAGATCCTAAGTTCTTAAGAAATATGTAATAGTTTAAAAATATATATAATATTAAAATAGATATGTTTCAACACTTTTAAAGGCCGGATTACAATAACCTGTTATTACAATATTTATATAAATACAATTAAACGAACTCTATTTTGTGCATCTTTAAAACAGACCAAAAATCACACACGTAAAACATACGAAAAATCTTACAGTTAACGAATGTCGTAGTAGCGTGACCATTGGCCGGCTTGTGCGCTGAACCGTCACACGTCATTCGCGTCGCGTGACATGACTAACCGACGTCAAATGTATGACAATGACGTACGGCGACACGCAATCAGTACAGAGGGATATGTATGCGAAGCGCTTACATGATCTCCTATGATTTTCTTTAACTCAAACGATGAAGACCTGTGTACGGGTGGAGGCATTTAAATATAGGTCCATTAACATCTACATATTACCGATTCCAAAATAAGCCAGAGTTCGACTTGATTTTTTAAAGAGAGAGAAAGAGAAAGAGACTGAGAGAGAATTATAATTTTGGACGTATTGCAAGAACTTTAGACCTTCTTTATATTGTGGTTCGGATGATTTTGTTCTATTGATATTGAAAATATGTCACTTTGCGAAGAATATGATTAATTTAGTTAATTAAGACACGACTTTTATCATGTAACAGCAATCCTTTTTACGTCTTAATGTCAGACAAAGCATAAGTCCTTTCAACTAAATAAGGCCCAGAACATACACTGTCACGCCGCTTCAGTGCCTATTGTTTAGTGGCTAATGATTCTTCAGGATGTTTTCATACAGCTCACACGGCGTATTGGAATTTATGTATAATATAACCAATTATTTAACGTGTTTTCTGAAACACTGAAGTGTGCTTAATTTTTAACCACTTGCGGTCACCCATTCAAGTTTCAACCGCGACCAAAGTTGCTTGAGTTTACCTATTGTTGCGAACTACGTGAATCAACGGTTTAATTTTCATCACTCAACACAATAAGTTAAAACAAAGACCACAAATTACTTCCACGAGTCAATACCATAAGTACACCAGTCAGGATTAGTTTGGCGGTGGAAGTTAAACACGGGGGCGTACGCTTTTCCATTTTCCGTGACAGTGGTAGCAAGTTACCGAATAATGTTAGATTTCCCCAGAGATTGACGCGGATTCATTGTGCGGTGTGAATGTGCCGTAACTAGTGATTTGTTTGCACGAGGGCTGTGTCAACCTTGGTACATTTCAGAAATTCCGTTACTGAACTGCGACTGTTATGTCCGTAATATTAAATTCTGCCTGCTTCATTTGCTGTTTTTAGACTTAAAAAGTGTCAATTTAACCCTTCAATTGCTTATAGAATTACATTAGGAGTCTATGTTGGAAATAACCTCAACGTGAAACACATAAACACCCCATAACGTTATCATATCGATTTCGATTTGGTCGAAGATCGAACCTGGAGCCCTTTCCGTAAAAACATAAACGGTCAATTGAAAAACATGTTTATAAGTAAGCAGTTGTATAAACTTTACGAAGACGTCCACTAACAAAAGGAATACGATTTCGGAGAATAAATCCATGTCGTACAAAAATGTATACTTATAATAAAACTGTAACTGATCGTTGTTTGTACATAGCATATATAAAATCATAATGAGGTGCCTTTATATAGGTAAGAGAACCCAAAACAATGTATTTTGATTTTATCTGTATGTCTGTATATCTGTATGTTTGTTCACGCTAAACTTCTGAAACGGTTTATCCGATTTGAATGTAGTTTCCAGGTTTTTTTATTTTATTTTAATTGTAAAAGAGTAAGAAACGGGCATGCAGGCCACCTGATGTTAAGTGGTCACTGCAGCCCATGGTCAACCACGCCCAATCTCAAATAGAACAGAAGTTCCATTAAATGATGGACGCGGATGGGTTCCTACTCTTAAGGACTGATATGATCGCCTCCGAAAATATGTATCCGGCAACCACACCTCCCCAACCGAAACACAATATATGTAAACATGTTACTTTACGGCGGGTTATGAGGGTGACGGTGGTGTCGCCCCGGGCTAACTAGGTAAAGTCTCTACCACCTTGCTAAATAAAATAAAGAAGGTATGTCAATTTATGTCAATCATCACCGATGAAGTCGTGGGCACAGCTAGTTTGCGAATACAAATAAACCGGTCAGCAAACAACTGCCATCGCCCATGCAAAGCGTAATCACAAACCGGCACAATATATCAGCGGCCATTAAATCATAAATATTTCACCGATTATGCACGAAGCGATCTCATCACTCATGCACTGTCACCCCGAGCTGAACACGCCTAACCACTCCCGGGAGATATTATCTCTGGCGATATCTCCGGACTGGCCATCTTCCTCATAACTGAATGTCCTTTGGTTATAAATGATCACAAATGTACTGTAGCGAATTTTTGTACGGATTACGCATTCTTTCAACTTCTTTTTCGTTTTCTTATTAATATTTTTACATATTTGACGTATGTTCAATGTGTGCATACAAAAGTGCATGCTTCTGACTTCATTGTATGTGATCACTGCCGCTCACTCCTTATAGAACTGGAGACCCATCTAAATTCGAGTAAAGTAAAATTATAATTCTAACGACTAAATATATATGTCCTCCCACAAGAGTGAACTACACTTTTCATCATCAAATTGCTAAAATAACTTCACGTTAGAAATAAGTGTGATGATGGTTGTCCATTATAAGTTTTAGAATCTTGCATTATTGGATGATGCTCTGATAAATAAATAAAATATAGTTTTGTAGTTCATAGACTTAGCAAATAGTATTTTGAGAAGATATTAACAAATTTCTAGCCAGAGTCTTAGGTATATGACTTTTTAACGATGAATTCCTTTGTCGTTCAAGAAATGTATAAACAAGTCTAATACACAGAACTTAGATATATCAAAAATCTTTGGAAATCAAGCCATATTCTCAACAAAATCATATCAACGGTTTCTTAATTTTATTTATCCCTCTTCTTTCTTTTATGACCATAAAAAATCTAATTCGAATTTGGGAAATGTAATCTAAATCTCTTTATGTAGCATTTTACACCAATTAATTGTACGTCCAAATCGCCGTTTAATCCTTTGTATCTAGTCATTGTAATCGGGTCAGTGATTATTGGGTCAGTAACAAACGTTCTCGACGTTCCAGTGACGTAGAGGGCGAGGCTAGCTATATTGTAACCTAACTCATAAGGTGCGTTTACATCTTCGAACCGTTAATCTGAAATAGTATTTTAAAGGAGAACTATAGTTCGGTCGGGAGGTACCACCACCGCCCTCATAATCCGCCGTAAAGCATTACTTGTGTTTCGGTTGGAGAGGTGTGGTTACCGGCTACACTTTGAAGGGGCGACCATCTTAGTCTTCAGTAGTAGCAACATATCTACGTTCGAGCTCAGATACGATTTCAGTCGTGTTTGTGGTTGTACGTGGAAGTTTATGGGCTGCGACTACTTCACTTCAGGTCGTTTGCATGTTCGTTTGTTACTCTTCTCACATAAAAAAGTATAATAGTAACGCTATATTGTTATAGTAAAACCATCTTCACATATAAAAAGGTAATAAGTGTTCAGGATATCCTGAAAAATACACGTAAGTATATCCGTTTGCCAATTTAAATATTGCTATTAATTTAATTATAGCTACTTACTCGTAACTTATTTACGAAGTACTATAGGATCCAAAAAACTTTATAGCTTTGTCCCAATGTGTTTTAGATGGATATGCCAACGAACCCATCCATTTTAACCAACCAAATTTCTTTATCAGGGTCGACTGTGTGTTAATGACAAAATTGTATCATGTGATTATAAAGGTAATAAAAAATCATGTGTTCCGATAGAGTTCATAAATTAATATTATAATTTTGTATGGTAAATGTGTTGAACAAAGATCAAGTCAGTCAACGAAGCCTTCCTTTGGTGATGCAGGAATCTCTTTACATCCGTTGCGTAGATTCCTAGGGGATTTAGCGAGCAAGAATCTTATATAACCGGATTTATCTTTCAAGACAAAAAGTATTTTTGGAATAGTTCGTAACAAAAACTAATAAGACTGCGTTGTTTACGCAAAGAAGATATTTATTTTTACAAAGCAAAACTCCAATACATACAAGAATATTTTATGTTAGCACTATTTGTTAATTGGTCAGTTATTGGAAAATGTTAATGTAATCTATCCATACATATAATAAAACTGTAACTGATCGCTGCCTATATAATTATGGAATATATATAAAAAATCATATTGGGTGTCCTTATATACGCAAGAGAACCCAAAACAATCTATTTTCGTTTTGTCTGTTTGCCTCTATGTCTGTAGATCTGCATGTTTGTGCACGCTAATATCAGAAATGGCTTATCCGATATGAATGCAGTTAGGTTTATATTGTGATAGGCTTCACTTAAAATTTAGTGTTTTTGTCATTGAAATCGGTTAACAAATAAAATACTTATGTCAATTTAATTCAATCATCACCGACGAAGTCGTGGGCACAGTTAAAATCTATTATAAACATGATCGAACCGAATATTATATCTCTTTCAATTGTCGTTACATGTGAATACCACTTGACAGATATAATAAAAAAATATCATATTGTTATCTTCATATTAATGTAATATTTATCCTAAACACCACTCGTTACGATACATTTACAGAGTTAAGAATATTCTTTATTAGCCTTCTCTTAAAATTCACGCGAGCGATTCTCTAACAGATTTACTTACCGCTAACATAATTACCTTTCCTTACCTAGTGTTTTACCCAGTTGTAGTTAGATACCCTAACTTGTAGTAGACAACTACGCCGTAACTATAAACGTACCTTAAGCCTATAATGTCGTGTAGACTAACCGCATTAATATGAACTCGGTTAGGAGCTGAGACGCCCTGCTGTGCTTACAATCAATTTATTGCGCTTGAGGAGACAAATTGCGTGGCTCTTCGTGTTTGTCCCTGCACCACAAGGTAATAGATCGCCATATCTTTATTAGTCTCCATATATATTCGTGTAATGAGCTTGTACTGTTCGTATTGAATTGTTTAATGATGGTATTGTAAGTGGACCTGATATATTGGAAGCAATATGGGGTGATCATTGAAATGAAACTAATAAGACGTAACGAGAATGCGGATGAAGACTTATGTAACGGTTTGGAGATGTTATACTTCGTTTATGGGACCCATAAATATGAACAGAAGACGGTACTGTTTTAACATATTGTTTATTGTCGTTTTTTGCTAATGTTAATCTTTACATGGACATATCTTTACGTACTTAAGAAGTAGTAAATGGTTTAACGACTATTCAATAGCCTTTTTACTTTATTTAAATTGACAAGCGAGATTGCAATTCATTATATTTTTCGTGTTTTAATGCCTTTAGAAGCTTTTTTGTTTCAAAATATCTAGATGCGTGTAAATAGTTCCCATCTTCTAGATTTCATTAAGGAATCCAGACTAAGTTTTTAAACCAACCTTGGCTTTCGCACAAGTTTTACGTATCCCATATATCTAAGCAAATACTTAAGATACCTTTCGAGGTTGATGAAATTTTACCACTAGCGGTCATCCATCCAACTCCCGACTGTGCTCGACGTCGCTTAATTTTGTCGATCATTTAAGACTTACACAAACCTGGGGACACTCACGTTGATTACAAACTTACAGCTGAACCTTTCATTCAAAACGTATTCGATTAAACCTCATTGTGTGTTACTAAACTGGACCCAATTTTGTCAATATTCATTGGACTAACGTCAATTACACTCAAATATTGCAATTTATAACAATTCAGAGCACTTCGCTATCGACAATTTAATTCAATTAAGGGTCTCATGCTCATAGCGATTGTACGAAAGGGTGTAGCAATTGGCTCGGGTAAGGGTTTATTCGTGTTTATGTCTATGATCTTATCTGCGGTCTATCTATCGGTATACGGGCGCGCGCCCTTTTATTAAAGTCCCATGTTAAACAATTTGATGGCGAAAGAGTGGGGTAGAGACGACAGGGTAAATAATATTTGTTTCCTAATAATTTTGTAAGTGTTACTCTAATAATCAGCCATGAAGAAATTCTTCTATTTTCGTTGGTTGGGTGTGCCCACTACAATTATAAGCGAAATCTCAGGTAAGAAGTAAATCCCCTTTGAGATTGAATGTGAATGTCCATGAGCTGGAATTATTACTTAACATTAGATGTCCTAAACGCTCATTTGATAGTATTGTGACATAAAATAATTGTAATAATAATAGTAATAAGTTGTACTGTAATTTTATTGCACAAACAAAGACAAAAAATACGACAAGACTTGAAATTTATTATCTCAAGGCATGTTTTAACAATATTTGGTAAAGTAATATTGCTTATATGTTTAAGTAGCTTTTGTCTGCAATTTTGCTCACGCATATGTGGTGATTATAAAACATTCCTATCAATAATGCAGCATTATTCTTATTGAATATTTATGTTTGAAGCAAATTTGTAAAAAGAATTAAGTGTAAAAATGTCATTGTCAAATTTTATCGGTTGTATACAATTATGTAACTACCAATTTTACCCCGTTACAGGTAGATTTCCACAATTCCTTTCATAGTGCTAATTAAATCTATATAAAAACCTATCTACAACATTTCGTGATTCTAAGCTCAGCGGTTGCGGTTGTATTTTGATCTCTCGTTAAAATAGCCACCGTTCTCATCACAAAGAAAGAAAAATGTATATATTTACATAATATTAAAACCTATGTTAAACTTTGATATTGGAAGAAAAAATATTTTTAAGCCTCTCTATGCCTCACTTTGTTCTATTTGCATTAGGGGTGTGTGCTAAATGAAAACGGAACAGGCATCTAAATTTAATAAGTTTTTGTATACCAGTATTATGTACAGTTATTCAATAAGTTTATAGCTTTATTGGGATGGGATGTTATCTGAACATGAGTTATATTGTTTATCATTCAATTTCTTTTTTTTTTCCTTTCCTAATATGAATATCGAGAATTAAAAAGCGTTAATCGTGAGTACCCGTTATATAGTAAAATATGTGTAACCAAGTTCATAAAGAACAAAAGCTCTACTTCATGTTAATAACAGATGCGTTGTTACTCATGAGAACTAAAGTGGTCGACAAGCAAGTTAGCTTCGCTTTAGAACAGGGTGTGGCGGTGGTATCTCCCCCGTCGAACCTTACAAGTTCTATTTAATGTATTATGTTTCATTGGATACGTGATCTATTATTTTATATTAAAAAAGATATTAATTGAAGGATTGGCATGGATACCAAAGAGTAAAAAAAAACAATGCTGAATTTTGGTCAACGTATCTCGAACATTGACAGTAATGGCCGGTCACGCCACTCCGCTGCCGCCCGTCAACCACTAAGAGAAGTTAATTCTACTTCATTATTTATTTTAGTTTTATTTATATGATTCCATCCATCCATCCATCAGCCTTTATGCGTTCATTGTTAGACATAGGCCTTCCAAAGATGGCGCCACTCAGACCGATTTTGTGTCCTTTACATTCAGAGGTTTTCTTTACCAGTTCTACGGTCCCCTCGGTTGTAAGACATCCTGTGCTCCTTTTGCCTAGATGTGGTCGCCACTCGCGGACCTTTCTGCTCCTTTGTTCATCCTTGGAGGGGCCAGCCCTTTGCCGCTTCAGCAAATTTTGAGAGATATGTCGGTAACTTTTGTACGTCTACGAATCTCGTCATTACGAATTTTGTCACGAAATAGTTCTCTCCATAGCACGCTGAGTGAATCTGAGTTTCAGAATAAGAAGTTATGTTATTAAAAATATTTTACTTGCATCAAAATTGTTTTATAGTAACAACAATAATAACAATTTGTTATTAATAATTGTTAGCATATTACTCTATTGTTTTTTTGGATAAACAAACTAATCAAAGATCAGTTTGTATAAACAATGTCTGTTTGTTTTTGTTTATTTTCGACCGTCTTAAAGTTGTCGAATCATCGTTGATGCGATAAGGCATATGTTTGTACGTACGATGCGCACGTAGCTTTACGGCTAGTATAGGTCGTACATTATTGAAAGAGTTAAGGAATGTCGAGCGCGGTGAAAGTTGAGATGGGTGACCGTCAGTGGCATAGAAAATTGTTCGCTTTCGTTCTTCAGAGATCACGCCAAACAATGGATCGTCATTGTTTTTTTTTATTGCGGAAAGAGTGCCAAACGAATGTGCAAGCGATGTAATGTTAAATGTTTTCTAAAGATCATGGTTATTTACGTCCAAAATGAAACAGAACAAAAGTTCTGCTTGCCCTAGTGCATCTATGCACTACATTGCAACTCCTGAGGACTGAAATGGTCGTCTCGTTTCTAAGCGTAGCCGGGAATAACACCTCTCCAACCGAAACATAATTACTATTTTACGGCGCATTATGAGGGCGGTAATGGTCGAATTGTTGTTCTACCACCTTACTAAAATTTATTTGACTGTTATTGATAGGTGGTAGTAGATACTAGTGGAGAACTGAAAACTGCCAGCTGATATGGTTAGAACCTTTAGTGGCCTACGAATTCTACTACTATAGGTCATTATAATTCTGATAGTACAAGAAACAAGTACACAGTAGAATCTGAAGGAAGACTTTCAAATAAAACGGTTAAATTTAAAACGCATAAATGTTTGATTCACAAAGTGCTTCTACTTATATTTATTCGCAAGCCATTTCGAAATCCCAGAGCGACAGGCGAGGAAAATTTTGAAAGAAATTCATGCACAGAAAACTAGCTTGGTGAACTTGGATGGGATTCCGACGTTGGGTGTATTAAAATTGTTTGTAGCCGCTCTAACCTGAGGGCCATGAAATACACGAAGCAGATTCGCTTTTAGCTTCAAGCGACAGCGTCAGCGATAAAAACAAATGTAGTTTCGACTTAGTAGGCCACGAAACTGCGTTGAAAATTGAAGCGATATTCGTTATGATCTAATCTGGCACGAAAGAAACTCCAAAACAAATTTTTAGCATTGGCAATACTCTGCGCAGGATATGAACCAGTCATTTTGTCACCAGCACTGACTAATTGTTAGAAATTGATTTTTCCGGTATTCGGATCCCATGGACCAAGAATTTAAACGCCATTCCGTTTGTTTACATATATTTCTCCTTTGTTCTATTTTACCAGGAGTATGTATCGAGTACTCACGATAATGGATTTTGATTGCGATATTTGGAACAAATTGCATGGCTCGCGGTTTTGCCGTCACGTTACTTGTTAATGTATTTCGTGATAAAAACATATTTTTTTATGTCATAAATTTCTCGCACACCATACACATCTACGTACAACCACAAACACAACTGAAATCGTATCGTAGATACGTTGCTACTCTTAAGGACTAATATGATCGCCTCGCTTCAAAGTGTAGGCAACCGCATCTCTCCAACCGAAACACAAGTTATGCTTTATGATGGATTATGAGGACGGCGATGTCCCTGGTCGAACTATAGTTCTCCTACCTTTGAAACCTTCTTTCCAATGCTTTGAATGACGCTTGCAGTGAACAAAAATCTCAAGTGAAGCATGTTTCGTGGCCGAGGCATTAGGCACAATGCACATTGTCACCGCATATAAAGATACACTGTTGCTTTTATAACACTATTGTGTTGCACCCTACGCTGGCTGTTTACTGTTTTCACGGCGAATTCTAGTATTTTATTATTCATGTTACAACAGCCTTATGCGCACCTTCTGTAATGTTAATAATTGAAGACTTCCGTGACAAGAGGCGGAGTACGGCAGGGAGCTAACGCGAAATAATATATAATTTACTGACAGACGTTTTTTATGGACGGTACAAGGCGTCCTTTTAGGGTTCTGTAGCCAAATAGTTATAGAAGGAACCCACACAATTTTGTCCTAACCACCTATTTATGTGTCCGGCTGTATGTACTTCGTACGTGCAAGATGTGGTACGAGTATCCTCCTGAGGTACCCTGAGGTACATACCTTAAACACTATGGACTTTGGCTATGGACCGGGGCTGGATTTAAAGTCTATAAGTTGTGAAATATTAACTTCTAAATTTAGCAAAATTATGTTCTCTTTTACGTCAGAAAAATATAAATTATTTTAATATAGTACAAATACTTAGTATAAATAAATTAGTTCCATGTTTAATCGACGCCGCCGGTGATAAGAGAGCTAATCATATCTCGCACAGAGAATTGCGATTGCTATACAACGCGGGAATGTGACTAGCGTTCTTGGAACCATGACACATGGGCACTGACTCCCTTTATATTGGTTAAGTTAGGCTTTTATTATAATTAGTTTAAAGATTGTCACTCTTCTAACTAAAATGAAAATAAAATATACATACATATGTTGCATAGTTTGAAAGTTCTAAGCGTTTCAATAAAAATTTCCTCGGAAATGATAAAATGTGTATTTTAGTCGTTTTTGAATTATAGAAAATTTTCCAATGTGTTACGCATATTACGGAACCAATCGGTGTGCGTAGTCTGACACACACTTGGCAGCTTTTGGATACGTTTTACAGCCGTTTTCAGATGTTTCTCGGGTGCGAAGAATTCCTAGCATCCTTTGAATTATAGTGTTTAGAAGTTATTTGAAGAAGGTGGTTCTACGCAATTCATAATAAAACGAATGAATTCTATGTAATTCATAATAAAATAGTACTAGGCCTTAGGTATTGTGTATACTTACATCATGGAAGAACAACGTATCGCCTCTTGGCCTGTGCAGATCGTAAACTTATCTATAAAGTTAAGCGAAGCTGCGAATGGTCTGCAGTTGGATGGGTAACCACTGGTGGCTAGATTTCATGCAAATTTTAGAGAGTACGTTATTTTATCAGTCTCGATTCTCATTAATTAACAATCGTTAAAGCG
>DWON01007090.1:0-13248 GCA_018251015.1 Phocides pigmalion okeechobee
GGTTGTCCATGGGCTGCAGTGACCACTTAACACCAGATGGCCTGCATACCCGTTTCTTACTCTTTCGCAATAAAAAAGAGATAGGTTGCAACTCCTGTACAATATTAATCGATATTCAACTCACGTGCATCTGCGCGATTCGTGCTGTGTTCTCCTTGATGGACGCTGAGTCGATTGTGTTCTGAAAATAAAAACACAAAACATTTTCAAAAATGTCATTATGACAAAATAAATGTACGACTATCATCAACGACCTAAAATGTTACTTTAAACAATGTGTACCAAGACATCGATACCGAAAAAAACGATACTAAAAATAACGTTATAAATAATAGCATTAATATTAATAACTTTTACTAAAATAACGTTACCCATAACGTTATAACGTTAATTGAAAAAACTTATACTATCGTTTCCAGAAATAACTTAACGTAAAATACTAGCACTCAAAATAACGTTATACGTTACAAAGAACGTTAAATGGGTTACATTTTTCCTAAAAATAACACCCTGTATAACATCTGCTAGACACGGAGTAAATTAAAATGAATCATTTAGATATCTGATTGGCTGGAAGTAGAATCCGGTAGCCTCTACGAAACAAGCCTGTATTACTATTATTACTGAGACATTAAAATCAAAGAAAAAAGATCGACAGACAAACAAACAAACATACCTGTCTTTTGAAATTGGACGTGGTCGTGGTCGACGTAGACGTAGTGTTGTTTGCGGCGGTCGTCGTCGTGCCCACTGCAACCACCAAACCCACACGTTAACACACAAACAATCCCAAATATCGCGTACACACATCGTATACAATTGTACAAGCTATTCTTTAGAAAGTTGTAACACACGAACAATTCGAGAATATCGTGATAACATATCGCAACATTTGTACACGTTATTGTACAGAATGTTGTTACGCACAATCTCTAGAATAGCGTACACACACAATGCAAATATTAGTACACATTATTCTACAGAGTGTTATAAAACACAATCTCTAGAATATTGCGAACACGCATCGACAATATAAGCATATTATTCTACAGAGTGTTGTTACGCACAATCTCTCGAATATCATGTACGCATATAGCAAATAGTTACCAAAAATTGTACATCAAATTGTCATAATATCGCACATTTAAAATGATAAAGACCTAATACAGAAAATCAATTTATTCTGAAAATAAAGATTCTCGAGAATATAAATTTTGAAACATAAAATTTCCAGATATACTTTTGGCTAATTCGTACTACAGTGCAACCTCGGTATAACAAATCGCAAGAGGACAAGTAAATATTCATTATATCAAGTAATTCGTTAAATAAAGGTTTGTTATATCGAGGTAAGGTTGGTCTAAAATTTGTTATAAACAGGTAAAAAAATAGTTTTATTATCAAAATTTATCGCGACTGAATCACATATTTTGGGATCAAGGGTCATATATTGGTGGGAACGTTATGTAGAGGTTATGAGTTGACAAAATTCGTTAATTAGAGGTATTTACACTTTTTTGACAATTGAAAATTCGTTATAAAAAGGTTGTTCTTAAAAAAATCACAATGTAAAGGTATATTTTACATTAATTCATATGGCCAGTTCAAGGGGATTTCGAAAAAAATGTTAAATGGAGGAATTCGTTATATTGAGGTTCGTTATGTTAAGGTTGCACTGTATTTAAATTTATACGATGCTTAGTATATTTCAATATATCCTGTAAGTTAGACATAAAAAAAATAATTTAAATCCAACACAATCTTCAAATTTCAAAGTAGGTCTCTATTATTCTAAGGGTGAGTTATGTTTGGTTTGGATTTATCCTGTAAATATTGCACTAACTGTAAATTATTAATATCAATTGACGATACCGTATATGTACTATTATTGTATTTTCTATTGTGATTATATTAAAAAAAATGTATTTTCAAACAACACACTTCCAAATACCTACACATACACTTCGCATTTTATTGAAGTAAATTGAAAATCACGAAGCGTATTATCAAGAAGAAAGTTATTAAAATTTTACGTTTTTTATTAAATATTTCAAATATATATAACAAAACGACTGTTATTTCGTTAATTTACTTTCATTAAACTCAAAATCAAAGATTTAATAATTCGATTATTACTTTACAAATGACAAATTTTAACTAAAATGTGCAATACTTACAGTCCACAAAACCCACAAAAAACATATAGAATCATAAATACAATTATACAACATAAAACATCTATAGTGCATGCGTTAACACACCTACATGCAATTTTCTACAAGGATTTTTATGCAATTCAAAAAAAATCTTCAAATAACGACCACACCAAAATCCATTAAAAAAATAACAGATTTCATCTCATGCAGTTAACAAATTGTGAAAAACAAAACATGCTGTATAACACCTATGGATAAATAAATTGTTGTTGCATGTCACGATGGCGCGTTTAAGTTTAATGCGTTATTAAAGTTGTACTTCTTTTGGGACGATTGATTTTTTATATCTTTCCTTTTATTGTATTCCTGGTAAAGTGACACTTTCCTTTTATTGTATTTGTGAAGTTATACTTTTTGTCGCGATTTTTTTGACATCTTTCCTTTTTTTGTATTTGTAAAGTCTTTTTTTGTATTTGGAAAAGTCAGACTTTCCTTTAATTGTATCTGTAAAAGTACTTTTGACGCGTTTCTTGTTATTGTGTTCGTGAAGGTATACTTCTGGCGCGATTATTTTTTAACATCTTTTCTTTTTTGTTTTCGTGGTAAAAAGACACTTTCCTTATATTGTATTTGTAAAATTACTTTTGATGCGTTTCCTGTTATAGTATTTTTGAAGTTATACTTCTTTGATGCGATTATTTTTTTACTTTTTAAGAGTAGCAAACGAGCATGCAGATAAACCTTTTGACTGCGGCTCTCGTATATTAGATCGGGTCAGCGTTGTGGAAAGCAGCACTAAACTGGAGCTTATTTCTCTAGACTGGAGATGCGCCGATAATTCACTGAAATATTGTATTTTTTAGCATCTTTGTATCATCTACGAAAACACAGACGTATTGCACGTCTTCAGACTTGCAGCGCCGACGTAAACACAGCACTTTTGTTCGCCCGTAATCCACACAGATTTGTAAGTACAACACAGGTGTGTGGCCGCAAGCGCGTTGCATTGCAATACACAGCAGTATTGTGCATTGCAGGGAAAGTGTCACCTGATGTCAAGTGGTCGCTGTAGCCCATGGATATCCACGAACAAACTACAACTAGATTTCTCTTACCTACCTAGACTTTACACATTACATAAAAAGGATTCAAAGACTCAGACTGGACCACAGCAACGTCTGGCTTCGTACAGATGGCAAACACGGACAGAAAATATGGACACCACATTTTACTACGTGCCGGGTACTCACGATTAAGGATTTTTGATTTTTATTTCGAACCAGATGCATGGCTCATGGACACGGAGTTGCGCCGTGACCACGGCGATGTATTAAATAAATTTTCAAATTTGGTCAAAATGTTTTGTATATGTATACAAAATCAACAAAACTAGATATATATCTATGTATTTTTACGTCATATGTACGCAACGACAAATCTCTGTCATTGTATTTACGTAGAAAAACCGCAAAAATGGACGCGCCTTCGTGAAATGTAACAACCGTTACCAAAAAAAACACTTGAGAACAAAAACCGGTGCATATGTGAAAAAGCGAACCGCTGAAAAGAAAAAGATAGGTGAAACAAGTGAATACATGTTTGTAGTGTTGTGTGTTACATAAAAATATACACATGTGTGATGACGTAGACGCCGTGACGTCACACGAATAACGTGTAGGGTAAATGCGTCTGATAACGACTTTGCTTAAATATTTACTTAAGGCTCTAAGGCCTTAAGTAGAATACTGCCGTATTTATGAGTAACGTTATTAAATGACTTTACCCTGTGTTTTAGTGAATGCATATAATCATTTACTATTATAGTTTATTTTATAATAAATTAATTAAATCGTTGATCTAAATGTTCCTATAATTAATCACCCTATACGTACTATTATTTCAAAGCTAAGTTTTCCACGCGGTATTGTTTGCTACTAAAAAAATTATTAGACTACAGAATTAAAATTTATATAACTACATATAGACTATTTACTTTATCAAGCTTATGACATAATAATGATAAATTAATAATAATTTTAAAAATGTATGCCTAAATTACTAGCTTATTACTTCATGACGAAAACCCCATCAAAAACTGCCTTTTAACGAATAAAAAATATTCAAATCAATTCAATTCCATTCGATTCCACAAATGTCATAGAATATATATCTAAAAAAAGAATGAACAGAATATTTATTTAAAAAAAGAACAACATTAAATTTATTCTTTAATTAACTTCTCTATTGCTAAGAAGGTAACATATAAAGCGGAGAAAAAAAATACAGATAAAATAACTATTCATAGAGATTTTAAAACAACTAAATGTGAGTGGATGATAATAACCAATAACCAGTGACGTAGAACATTCGAGAACAAACATTGTGCAGTTAATATAAACCAAACCCAAAAAAATGCACGCACAGACAGACTAAAGCAGACTCATTTATATATATGTATTTATTAGAAAAGATAAAAGGTGTTTTTTTTTTTTTCAAAATTACATATAATTATTTATACAAATGTATTCTCATCAAAGTTACTTTTTAATACAAATTTATTAGAAAAAGAAAATGATGGATTTTGGTCAGATTACATAGACTTCAAATATAGAAATGACTCATAGCAGTCATCAAAAATAATACTAATGTATGTATACATGTTCGTATGTTTGTTAAGTTTTAACTCCTTAACAACGGATGTAAATAAAATTTCAATTTTAAATTCAAAATCAAACATTCTATTTCATTGTAAGGTATTTGCATACACTTAATGAATGTCAAGGGTACAGTGTAATCAGTACATCGGATTTGAGCGCCTGTTGGCTGACGTTGACCGGGAAAAAAAGGCAGCAGAAAAAAACTTTACATAGACAGTTAGTTTTCTATAGATTCTAGATTAAACTATAAGCTCTATTTCATAACGAAATGTTATAAATATCAATTGTCTAAAAATCTAGCAAACAGTGCAAAGTAATTCTAACCCAAACTAAACAGACGATAATAAGACCGTGGATATGTATAGAAGTTATTTCGGATTTAACAGCAGGAATAAAATTATTATTAATTATAATTTCACTACTCAGATTAAATAAATTAAAATTAAATTCTTAATAAAATTATTTAATTTAAATTACTACATTAATGAGGCTGCTTTAGCTTAGTCTTTTATAGAATTAAAAAGCTCATAATTTTCTGTCATAGTGCTATATTTACCCCTTTATTAATAAAGAAAATATATACACCTTTATATTAAATTGAAGTACCCGACAAGAAGGAAAGATCCAACTGATAGGATATGCGATTTTAAAATAATATCATTTTACTATGTAAGGGGTAGTCACGATTAACGATATTTAATTGCCGATATTTCGAACCAGTCGCATGGACGTGGTCACGGCTAAACTGCCGTGCGACCGGTTCCGAAATATCGGCAATTAAAAAGGGTTAAACGTGTGTACCCGTTATATAGTAAAATGATGGCATATAGACACTCGTCAGTGGATATCTGTTGCAACTTACCATATAGAACAGAAGTTCCACTTGATGTCGATCATAGATGCGTTGCTACTTCTGAGGACTAAGATGGTCATCTCATATACAAGTGAGCGACCACAACTTTCAACCGAAACGCGAGATTAGTTTTACGCTAGAAACGGATATGATTGGTAGCTCCCCGGTATAACCTCTAAGATTTTATTAACTTGTAAAATGTTCTTGTTATACGCCAATTTTTGTCACTTTCTTCCTTTTGTGTATTTAAAGGCGTCTGAGAAGGATAGAAACAGAGTTCCGACCATCGACTATCATTTTTTTATTAGTAAAGGGGCAAATGGAATTAAGTAACAATTTATAAAATAAAATCACATGCAATACAAATAAATTAAGCATATTCAAGCAACCTTCACCATTCTGCGTTGGGGCAGCACGCTCCACGGTTGCCCATTTTAGTGGACACCCACACCCACGTACGTCAAATTTATATTTTATATAGACAAATAAACATAATGGGATCGCACACACACACAGACAGAAAAATACATGCGTTTACAACTAAGAAAATGCGTAGACATGTTCAATAACTGCGGCGTTTACCTTAGGGAACTGGAACTGATATAGAAATACGATGTTGATATAGGAGAATGGACGACCAGGAAATTTGGCGAGTGGGGAAATGTTCAATAATTGCGATTTTTACCTTAGGGAACTGGCACCAATATAGATATAAGATCTATAGATGCAGGAAAAAGGATAACTAGGAAATTTGGCCAATGGCGACATGTTCAATAATTGCGACGTTTACCTTAACTGAAACCTATATAGATATACGATATAAATACCGGTGAAAGTATAAACACAAAGTCTGGCGAGAGGCGACATATTCAATTACTGTAAGGTTTACCTGAGGGAACAATTGAGATGTTTAAATGGCTCCGATTGAATTGGCTAAGAAAATTGACTAACCAGCAAATCGGTGCAATGACGTTCCAGGACGCAAATGGATAAAAAACAGAGCATCTCGCATACGCACGAGGAAAGAAAAATAGGAAATTGAGAGAAATACGTGATTTTTCACGAAATTCGAAAATGGGAAGAAAGAGATGCGCTCTGCATTCCCTGTCCCGCTCTCGCCGCTATTACTACTGAAGAACTAAGGATTGAAAAGGGAAAACATGTCGTATTGCACGTTGACATACTCCGACAGTCTCTTGCCATCAGGAACGCGTCAGAAACGTACGACTAAAGGATAAGGAAAAAAGGAGAGAATATCCTACATTCCACCCTCCCGCCACTATCACGAGGATAAGATGTTATCAGTTCACCTTTGTCCTTATTATCAATTTAGGAACATATGATGGGAATTCGAAAGGTAGAGGGGAAGGGAAAACGGATTGACCGTCATACTTTCGCCACGATCATTAGGAACATGAAATGTAAAAGGGAGAGGCATGAAGAGGCAGTACAGTTTCCGTCTCGTTCTCGCCGCATAGGGGACACGGTGTCGAAAAAAGGGATGGAGGGAGCGTCCCGCAGTTGCCGCCATTACCTTGGGGGCGCAGCACCTCGGCGCCAGAGGAGGCGCGGCGCGAGGCGGCCGGCCGCGCGGAGGCCGAGATGCTGCGCTGCACGCCGCGGTGCGAGGGCGAGCCGCACCCTGCGTCGTCACGTCGCGTCACGTCACGTCACGTTGCGACCCAACACATCGTAAGTACGTCCAGATTAATGCGTACATAGTGATCAAGTTCAAATGTCCGCATACTTTTACGACTAGCATTCTATACTAGTGCACGTTACAGTTGCACGTTACGTCACAAGTGTTACTAGCAAGACGTCACAACGCTACTATCATGATGGCACAGCGCTACTAACACGACGTCACAACTCCATTAACATGACGACACAGTGCCACTAGCATGACGTCACAAATGTTGCTATTTTAAATTGTACTTTTTGTACGACTATCATCTGGACGTACATACAATATCTTAAGTAGCATTACATAGAACTACATACGCGCCACCATACTTAAGATGCAACAAATCTTTTTACTTCGACCGATTTTCACCTTTGCCCCTACCGTGCGTTGTTGCCATACCATTTTCAAAAAATCATTCGAATAACTGCTAAACGATATAATAACCTCTAGATACGATAACTTATAGAGGATATAACTGACTCGTAAGTACCTAAATAACCAATAACCCGGTTTTCACAACACAATACATAAATATACCCTAGAATTGAACCTTGAAAGGATATAACTCGCCCCTAAATAACCAATAGAACTGGTTTAAACTATTTTTATTAAAGTATCTACACTAGCCAATAGAAATAATTCAATTGAAGTTTGAGGTCAATATGAAGCACCCTCGAAACGCAGCCTTGAACCTAACACTATGAGAACTTAATCCAAAATTAATTATGACCCATATCTATCTCAACAACAAATAAATTCAATTAATGTTTGCGGTTGATTCGCTGTACCCTCAAAATGCAGCGAACTTAATACGAGCGGGACTTAAGCAAAATTAATGTATCCCAACAATAAATACTTCAATTCATGTTTGAGGTCGATTTGAGGTACTCTCGAAACGCAGCCATGAACTTAAGACGAGCAGGGCTTAATTCAAAATTAATAGTCGCCCCTTTCTATCCCGACAATAAATATTTCAATTCATGTTTTAGGTCAATTTGAGGTACTCTCGAAACGCAGCCATGAACTTAAGACGAGCAGGGCTTAATTCAAAATTAATAGTGACCCCTTTCTATCCCAAAAAGAAGTAAAGTCATGTTTCATGCTTGAGGTCAACTTGAGTTACTCTCGAAACGCAGCCATGAACCAAACACGAGCAAGACTTAATTCAAAATTAATTATGTCCCATATAAACAAACGGGTCTTAGAGAAATTGAATTATTTTGTATTTAATAGAAATAAGAAATAATTCAATTCATTTTCGAGGTCGATACGAGTTACTCTCAAAACGCAGCGAACAACACGAACAGGATCCAACAACCTATTTCTACCCTCAATAACATGAAAAACTTCAACAACGCGAAAATTTTATATGAATAACAGTTGGTGGCGCTAGTAGTAGTGACGGTAGTACGGTACGTTTAAAACAAGCACACATAATAGACGGTAATAATAACAAGCGTTACACTGGCGTGGAGCTATAAGGACGTATGTGCGATTAGATAAATATCTATTTATCAAGCTGGTTATGTTTGTTTCTGACGTTTGTATTTCTAACTATTGACCGTGTTGATTGTTAAAAGTTAATAGAGTAGCAGTTAGTTGTCCTCCGAAAGTCAAGTTTAAGTTTTTATTTTTACTTTTATTATGTAGCAAACGAGCTTGTAGTCCATCTGATGGCATGTAGTCACTGCCATGTCATTGATGCCATGACATTTGATTTACATTGTGATTATCAATAATCATGAGAAATATTAAAAATGTAACTTAGCTACTGTTATGTCAATTGTAAACATTGTTTCTCGTGTCGGTAATCCTATAAATAAATAATTTTTTAATGGACCCCATCTATAAGAGTAATCCTGTTTAAGGTCTGTAACTAAGCGGACCAATTACAAATATCCACATAAAATAAGAATTGCATTGGGTGTAGTGGTGGTACCCCTCCTCCCTCAACTATACAGTTTCTACTTTGCAAATTTCCTTATAATGTTTTAGTCCACTGTTTAGCGAGTGCCACGACCGATTGTGAGCACGTGCAAATTATCACCACTATTACCGACGTGTGGTCAAGTCATGAAAGCTTAATAACGACCTTGTTTACTTTCCATTTTTGCGATATAATATTGTTTGAGTAAGTCAAAGCTTAACAAGAATCTGACGTAAAAAAATTTAGACAAAACATTACATCAATATTTCCGTATACATTTTAAATTTCTTTATTTGACGAATATTTTAAATACCTTTTTTTATTTATCATAGTGCAAATTTTAATATCGGATATTACATAATTTAGGAGGGAAGTAAAGAAAAAATTTAAAACTTGATTTAAAAAATATTTCAAAAAAAATACTACTTTTTATATTTTCGATAATCAAATCAAAATAATCAGGTCAATCATACATAATTCAAAATTAAAATACCAAAACAAGAAAATTTCCATTGATTTCGCTTTGTCATGTATTTGTCCCAACACATTCCCTGTAACTCCATGCCAATATTGAAAAAAACGGACAGATCGTAAACATAATATACTTATAAATTATAACTATATAATTGTGTTCAGACGTTGGCGACCCAGTTAGATCAAGCTAGGCCCCCACATTATTCCGCCCTAAGCTCGAATCAAACGACATAACCCAAGCGAATTACATTAATGTACAAGATAATGAATGATATTATTATTTTCTTATGCATAAAATCTTAAAACTTGTCCAAAATAATATATACTTAATTTTAAACGTCTCTTTGTGTTATGGATATATTAATACGAACCTACTTTTAAATTCTTTATGTCAATGTATATAAATTTTGAGAGAAGACATAAAATTTGTAAATAATAATTTGACGCGTATTATTCGTATTTTTAATTATAAATACCATCCTAAATGAACGAGTTCATACATATACGAACGTTGTGTGTAATTGTGTGAAAGATTCAACGCTAAAAGGTAACAAAAACTGTTGTGCGAACACGGAGTACTACAAGGGACAGTTTTAGGTCCACATTTATTCATCAAAAACAAATTATCAGAGAAAATATAAGACATATTCGTATCGTCATGGGCATATCTACTTGAAGTATTTTAAGGATATAGTATAGAAAAAATGCGCTGTGTAAACAGAAAAAAGACCTTATGACTTCATAATATTATTTATACATGTAGATAACAAGACATTTCGTAAATATGACCATGAGCATAAACTTATCTACAACGACACTTAGAGGTGTAATAAACATTTGGAATACTCCAATTTGTAAAACGAAAACCCTACGACGACATGTATAACTAAATAAATATATATGAACATATACATAAACATACAGAATACATGTGGGAGTGTGTTCGTTCGTCAGTTTACCTGCATGCGCGTTGGTTTGCGAGGTCGGTTGCTGCTGTCCCGGCGCTGCCGTGTTCCTCAGAGAGAGGGAGGAACCTGATCGACTCCCGTCAGACTCCGGCTGAAATACCGAACGAAAGAATACATATTATTACGTACATATTACGTTAGCATACGACGTTGTCCACAAAATATAAAGCTATAAACTGTACAGCAATACATAGTTTTAAAACTACTGTCGACTTTATCGACTATACCAATTTGTGCTTGTTCAGTTTCAATATAGCGTGATAATAATTGATATGCAAAGAGAACAGGTATAATCACACTGCATACAAAATTTCAAATAGATAAGATTAGTAGATTATGCGTTAAAAAAACAAACAAATGAACAAATTGACGTTTCACTTATATATAATAGTAAGAATAAGGATGAAATCAATGTGGCAAACTACTATCCACCGATAACATCAGGAAATACTATTCCTATCCCCCGAAGGTCACCCATCCAAATCTCGACGACGTAACTTAACTTTACTATCTCGAGTTTTTCGATCAATTGCACACAAGCGATACTCACATCAGTGCTTTTCCTCCCCAACAGTAGATACGTCGCGAACACGTCGTCATACTTCGCCTCGGCCAGTGAATATTCGATCTCTTGACGGTTGTAGCCCAAACACACTAGCGCCTCTGCAACACGAGAACCAGAACTATTATTAAGGGGGCACGGGGGTAGGTGTATATCAAAATTGGTTCTTTTTAAATAGAGAACATAAGACTTCAAATAGAGAACAAGACTTTAAATAGAGAAAAATACTAAAACTAAATTTATTATAAACATGGGGGTAGGATTAAAACATTATTTGAAACGAAGGGGGGTAGTATTAAAATGACTATCATACAAAAGGTTTCGAAATTAACGTTATATCGGAGTAGCGTATGTGGAATTGCATTGAATATATATATATATATATTGAGAAACCACATAACTAAAGTTGAAAAATTACATGTCGGCTCTTAACGACATTCGCTACTCCGATAGAACAGTTAATAATTATGTTCTTGTAAAAAAATATTCTATCAAAGATTAAACTATTGTTTAAATATAGTCAATATTTGAATGCCAATATTTTATTGCTAATTAACACGTCTATGTATAAAATATATTTTAAAAGTCAATCACATAAGTGATTGTGAGTGTAATATATATAATTTCTATTAAATAAAATAAAATAAAATAAAGAAGCTAATCTATAACTATATAATTAAATCTATTAAATTTTAATTTGATGCAATTTATTTCACATGAATTTGCCAATGATATGAACGTACGGACGATTACTATGACTGTGCGGCTCTGAACTAGCTTTAACCCGCGGCTTTTGCTCGTGCAAAAGTCAATATAACAATGCATTATAATCAGTCATGCGGCACTATTTTTACCCTTTATGTATATTAGAATCAAATCTATATAAAAATAAAGAATCTTGAAAAAAATAAACGTTGAGTAATGTAACGAAGAAAATGTTACCATAAAAATCGTATGACATAATATTCAAGAAATCATGTTTATATTTAATAAAATATTTTTTTCTACTATTATTAATATCAAAATTTCAAGATATACATGTAAATTAACAATACATTCTTTGTATACGATATAATCAGTTGATGGAGTAAATAAATTAATTCGTAAACCATAAAATTACCTAATTTTATGCAAAAATAATCATGTCATTTATAAAAATGTTAATTATTTCCAATCAAATTCCGAATATTTTTTGAGAATGTCGTAAAGATAAAAAATGTTAATTAACACATTATTTCAAATAAAATTCCGAATATTTTTTAAGAATGCTGTAAAGTTAAAATATGTTAAGTAACACATCATTATTTCCATACAAATTCTGAATATATTTTGAGAATGTCATAGTAATGTAATGAAAAAATCTTCGTAGCAAGTTTCAGAGAGGCACAGTTATAATGTTCGCACCGTACCATGCTCTAATATAAAAACTCGAGATGATTTCACCTTTTCTCAAAAAAAAAAATCAACTTAGCATTTGTCCATGAATACAATACCAATATTTCTATCAAAAACACAATATTATTCTCGATGGGACGACGCTAAAGCCGTCATACCACTTATTAAGACACTTAAAGCATTTCTATGTTATAACAAGTCATGACAACAATATAATTACATATATATGTGTGTGTGTGTGTGTGTGTAGTCATCCGTACCTTTCTTTTGTCCTTTAGAGTAAGAGTAATTTAAATAAATTAGTATTTCATTTATTAACATATTTTTATATTTAATAAGTATCAGGCTTCAATTTGCGCTTATCCGTTGTATGAAGTTAGCATAAAATCACTTTGCAAAAATCCATTACCAAATTTGATGAAGGTTTCGAGATATATTTACTTAAAAACACTAAATTATGTGTCAAATTAAACGGCCTCTTTAATATCTGGCTCTGTTAAGGCGGAGAATGTTTATTTCGCAGAATCTTCTCCAAAACGAAACACCTTACGAGTCAGTGGTAGTTTGCTGAC
>DWON01007091.1:0-13246 GCA_018251015.1 Phocides pigmalion okeechobee
GTAATGACTCAGTAGGAACAGGATGTGGTTTTTGTCCATAAAAGAGTGACGTACCCCTTTGTCCAGGTCCTCAGTGGAGGGGATTACTTGACAGTTTACACACCCTTGAGAAAAATGTATAGTAATAGAAACACGCAAATGGAAAAAGATGCTTAAAAAGGAAGATATATTATTTTATTATTAACTATAATTAATTATTATTTGTCATTACTCAGTTCAGTGTTTGACTCTCTTGAGAAAAAGCTTGGGTAAAGAAGGAACCCGAGGCCCGGATAGTTCCTATCCACCTTCCCCGCGAGAGTCGATAGTACCGCCGGGGTAAAGGAGGAACCCTCGAGGTCAAAATAGTCTCTACCTTCCTCCGGCCCTGCGAGAGAAGATAGTACCGCCGGATATGAGTACTAGATTAGGTGAAGGAAGTTTGATTCTGTTCGTTCGTTGCGTCCCACGTCCGAGTAAATGTAAGTAAATATTCTACTTCTGTTTCTATTCACTTGCCCTGACATTGTTGGAGGTGCGCCAGCGCCCATCTTTGTTCATTTATCCGTGTAACATTAAGTGTTGTCTTTTATGACTAATCAAACTGTGGACTAAATAACTTTAAATAATTATGAATCTCCCCCCTCCCCCTGGTGGATTTTCTCACAGTTTTCAACAACAGAGTGATTTATGAGGAAGGTTTTGGTGGTGAAAGTTAAGTATTTTTTTGTAAATTGGGCGAGAAATTAAATAGTTTCTTTCAATATAGTAATTCAGTAGACGTTCGTAAAAGACGTTCTTGATTGTTAGTTTTTGCAACTAGGTAATGACTTCATTGTAAGTAAATATAAACTCTATTACCCGAGTAATGCTGGGCCGGGTCGCTAGTGAATTAATAAAAGTCTTTTACCTTTTTAAAGAAGGAGAAAGCGCTGAATTGGCGGGTGTGCTATTCTTATTATACGATTTGTTTAACGGTAATGAACCGTTTAGGCTATTAAAATAAATTTTTGGGCAATTTACTAGGAAAAGGGTACTCACGTCTCACGATTTTTAATTGAAGACTCAATTGTGGTCGCCGCTAAAATATTTAGGAAGGATAACTATGTTTTACTCTCGAAAATACTTTTCTGCGCATAAATCTAAAAGTATGGAAATAATTTAAATAAACTAATTATTTTTGACGAATTTTGAAAGTGATTCTTTACTACTCGCTATACTTTTTTATGATCCACTCTTCTTGACACTAGCAGGGTCGATCAAACGGAAATAATTTTTTGACATATTTTTCGGACCCTACGGACCGAATGTATCAAATGGAGCAAATAGTGAATATAGTTTTTGCAAAGTTTTTAGTTTTTGTGACAGGTTCAAAGTTATTCCTGTTACGGCACATCATACCAATGTTGCAATTTGCATACAATTATGGATTTTAATAGCTGTAGGTAAATTTTCTTTATTTAGTCATTGACTCTGCCTCTTGGTCATCATTGTGCAAGTGGACAGATTTATTTATCTGAAGTTATTTATTTAAAATTAGCCAGAACGGACATCAAGTCAAATTACACAGACTAACTCAGACACATAACAAAAAGTACACAAATTAAATAATAATAAAATTAAAACAACAACTACATGAAATAATTAAACCTAAATAAAAAAACAATAATTACAGAATAAATAAAATTCAATCAATAATAATTATAATAAAACAACAATGAGATCAGTTATTAATAATGACAGACGACAGTAGAAAGATCCTGACACATACGAGTTCTAGGTATCTCGTATGCTCACCATATTTTTAAAGTTATACTGTATAATGTTTTTTTCAAGGACTGAATTAAAAAGAGTGCCGTGAGTTTTTCTGCTGGCTTTTTTCTCCCGGTCAACCTTAGACAAGGCGCTCAAAGCTGATGTACTGATTTTAAATTGTACCCTTGATATTAATTAAGTGTATGTATATAGCTAGTACATACATATATGTATAGTAAAAAGATACCGTTGATTCTGATCTTTAGATCTTTAGATCTGTTTGAGGTTGTATACTCATGCCTAAAGCCCAGGTCAAGAGAGAATCCTCGATCCGAATAATCCCTACCCTTTCTTCTCCCCCGCGTAGTGCCGACTTTGTGTAGGACGTCCCCCTATTGTATTATTGCTGTACTCATGTCCATAGGCTACAAAGAACACATAAGATTGCTTGTAATCCTTAACAGAGTTCGGTGTATAAGCTAGTATATCTAAACAAAAACAATACTGGGATTGAATAACAACATCTTCCTACACGTTATTCATTCGCACATTCGTTTTTCTCTGACAGCACTGCAATTTATCAACGCCTCCAGATAACCTTATAGATAGCAGAAATATTTTAGGCAGCCTAATAATTAAACTACTTACACAGCTGTTTTAGTCTATAGAGCCACTTTTGATCTCAGGAAAAAAGGTTTATAAGGCGTCCAACATCGAGGAGGCCTTTCCGGGTACTGTTCGATTTACACCCATTAAAAAAATCCCACGGTGACTTCCCTCTACGCGTAGGGACACCAGGATTTCAAAACGAACGCAACTGGTTTCCTCTAGTACGATTCCCTACAGGACGAGGTCAGAGTGACAAAAAATCAAACGTTTAGTCCCACGTTTCATCGATGCTGCTGGTAAGAGGGCTAGTTCATATCTCGCAAGTAATTGTGATTGCTTTTCAGCGCGGGAATGCGGTCCGTGATCTTGGTACCACGGCATATGAGTACGGACTCCTTATAGGTTGATTACGTTAGGATTTTATTATAATTAAAGGTGGGAGAACTATAGTTCGACCGGGGAAGTACTTACGCCGCCTTCATAATCCGCCGTAAAGCATTACCTGTGTTTCCATTGGAGAGGTGCGGTTGCCGGCTATCCTTTGAAACGAGGCTAACACCTTAGTCCTCAGGAGTAGTAACGTATCTATATTCGAGCTCAGATAGGATTTTAATCGCGTTTAATCGTGTTTGTGGTTGAACGTGGATATCTATGGACTGCGACTACTTGACATCGGGTAGCTTGCATGCTACTTTGCCACTCTTCTTACATAAAAACGTTTTAAGGTTTTCAGTATTGTAATTATAATGTAAATAAATAGTGAACAATCTTGTGGCATACGAGTATAAATTATTAATAACGACATTTCAAGGTGGTGGAATCACAGTTCAACCGACGTGATACCACCGTCACCATCATAATCTATCGTAAAACTTACTTTATTTTTCGGTTGGAGGGATATCATTGCCGGCTACACTTACCAGCGAGGCGACAATCTCAGTCCTCGGAGAGTTTTTACTATTTTACACTTTTTTTCTCAAAAAATCTTTAATCGTTCTCCTGTAATTTGGTGTTTGGCGTTTGGCATTTGGCGTATGGAGTATGTCGTTTGGCGTATGACATTTAGCGTTTAGCGTATCTTGGCGTTTTATGTTTAGTTTATCACGTTAGGCGTTTAGCGTTTGGCGTTTTAGTATTACTTACTTATTACTGGCTTACCAGTGACGATATGTTACACGCAAATTATTTTGCGGTTAAACTGTTGATCATTTTGGCCGCAGTGCGTTAGATTAGTGTTGCCCAACCACACGTGCATTTCGACACCATTCGACGTGTGTTTGTCGCCGATAGACGGCAAAAATGTTCTCTGTTTAAACGATATCGATAAACCAGTATTTTGCAGTTGTTAGGACCACACTTTTTAATGTTTATTTTTTGTGTCTATTTTTTATTATTAATATATTAAAATGATGGAAATCTTACAACTAATTATTTTGATAATAATTAAACAGTATTTTGATATCATTACAGTACAATAAATGCTATATAAGTTTATATAATTATTTCAATTTCATTAATTAATTTTTAATGTATACAATATATGTTTAATTGTAGTATTTACTTTTAATTCCTTTTTCTTTTTTATTTCTATTTTTAATAAGTTTAAGTGGTGATAAAATTTTATAACCGTTCCTCATGACTTGTAATTATTGATTTAAATTTTTATTAAGGTTTAATTATTTTTGTGTAGTTGTTGTTTTTATTTTATTATTATTTAATTTTGTGTACTTTTTGTTATGTATCTGAGTTAGTCAGTGTAATTGGACTTGTTGTCCATGACTAACTTTAAACTTTAAATAAATAGTCCTATCACGTATGGAGATAAAAATAGAATTCTTCAAGATTATGATTACAATTTCTCATACGGATAAAGATGATTGGCACAATCAAAAGCACGCGATAAGCATGAATTTCGACATTCAGAAATAATAAAAACAAGACGAATAAAATGAGAATCAAAACAAAAAGTCTATACTGCAAAAAAAGTTTGAATATTTGTGCCAACGGGGAGGTATCATCGCAGCTCTCATTATCCGACGTAAAAAAAGTTCTTGTGTTTCCGTTACAAAGGTGCGGATGCTGGCTACACTAGGCGAGACAAGACTTTAGTCTTGTTTGAGGTTGGACGTAGATTTCCATGGGTTGCAGAGACCATTTAACATTAGACGGTCTGCACGGATTTTTCTTCCTTTCAAACATAAAACAAATAAATATCAAAATGTATAGGTATCGTTAACATTATATTTAAACATTTTTAACAAAATCCTTCATTTAATATCCCTCGTCACATATTTGGAAAAAAACAAATTCATTCATTAAGATTATCTAATTAGTAATATAGAAAGAAGATAAGAATGGTTATACAAACATAGATAAATACACGTATGCTCGCATGCACGCACGTACGCACGCATGCACGCACGCACGCACGAGCGCACGCACCACGCACGCAGACACCATGCATGCACGAACGCACGAACCACACATACACGTACGCAACCACGCACACACATACACACATAACCCTCATTTTCTGCTTTACCGTCGTCAAATTAATAAATATTACGAAAATTAACAATAACACATCACACAATTTAAACAAAAAGAATGTATAATTTGTACTGCATAATAAATTAATTGATATTAACAATAGGAAGTGATTAAATCCCAGAATATACATGTATTATTATTTTCAATATTAATATGTAAAGAGTATTCATGTTACGATTATTTCATGCAAATATTTTGATGCAGCGTTGTGGAGTACGATCGTGGTGTAACATTAATGCATCCATTTATTCGTAAAATCTACATTATTATTATTAGAATTAGGATCGACAGCTAGCCAAGATACGATCACTATAGATATATTTTCATACGTGGTCAAATGCAATCAAGTACACTGGATTTATATTGAGTATTAATTGTATTATTGAGTAAAATTAAAACTTTCAGAGGTTCATACAATTTGTATGAACAATGAGTATTTGTATGAATACCTCTCACGTGCATTCCACCGCACGAGCCATGTAACACTCGACAAATCTGCATGCGCCAACAATAACATATCGTGGACTGCCTTAAAAGTAATAATAATAAAAGTCTATCTTAAATCTAAAAAGGAGTCCGTGCCCATGCGGCGTGGTGCCATGAACGCTGGCCACATTCCTGCGCTGAAAAACAATCGCGATTCTCTGCGCGATACATAAAGGTATAGTATTGCAAATAAGTTATAGTATCAACTATATCTTGCAATTAAATTCCTACGGATGTTCACGATGTACAAATTTTATGAAGAAAAAAATAATTAACCACCTCATGATGAATATTTTATGGACTCCAACATGACCTGTGGCGAATGTAAGTCTAATCTAAGTACTGACCTGTGGTGAATTTAAGTATACTCGTAATCTAAGTACTGACCTATGGATGGTGAGGTAGAGTCGCATCAGCTCGGTGAACTGGGGGTCGTCGAAGCCGAGCATGGAGCAGTAGTTCGCGGACCAGTCCTTGTTGTCGTCGATGGCGCCGATGCCCTTGCCGTCCCTGTACGTGTTCCGGTAGATGGTCGCCGCGATCACTGGCAGCTTCGCGATCAGGTTCATCGAGTCCTCGTACACGTACTGTTGGAAACGGTCGATTTAATACAAGCAATGTTTGGACACGGAGTAGTACGCTTTAATGTACCATGATTTATTTATAATAGTAGAACACTTCGACGTTCTCTAAAGGATGCCCAGCCGTACTTCTTCCAGCAGTTGGTTCGATAAGTTAGAATTACTTCTTAAAGGCATTCCAATTTAGCACTCAGAATTAGAAACGCATCTACGGCCCATCTTATGTAGGTCTTTAACCTTACTTGGAATATATTATACATAGAGTTCAGTTGACCAAATAACATCAGACAGACTGCATCATCGTTTACTGCTCCTATAGTATACATAAGGTGACGATCAGCATAGATGAACTTACCTCCCAGTACTTGGACTTGTGGACGCCCTCGGAGTATGCCTGTGCGAATTTGGACTCGCTGTTGAGTGCCGTCACGGCGGCAGAGAACTGGGACATTGGGTGGAGTTTGCTGGGCATGTTGTTCAGCATGGTCACCACATGAGCTGGGAGCTCGGCCCTGAGGGGACAATAAAAATGAGTAGGCGTAAGTTCCCGTGGAGTTTATTGACGTCCAAAAAGAATTCTGTAAAAAATCTATTTTGAATATTTTGATTTTGATTACCACCACCTTCCTTATAATCCGCCGTAAAGAAATAATCATGTATAATAAGATGTCTATACTTACAAGGGAGGCGACGACTTTAGTAGTTTGGATTAAAAACGCATCTATATACCATCTTACATCGGAGTTTAGTTCTGTTTAAAGTTATATGTGGATGTTCATGGGCCGCAACGACCACTTATCATCATGTGGTGTGCATACTCGTTTGCTACTCTTTAAATATATGAAAACAAAAGATTGAAGTAAGACTTCTTTGATTTTGCAGTAGACATTTTAATTAAGTGAAACACTAGCTGATCGATTGACTACGGTCGGGATTACGTACATACATATGTATATGTATATGTGACATATCATTGTGACTAAATAACAAAAACGACAGTCACAGGGATATAAAAATAATAAAATAAACTAAAAAATATGTAACAAATATTCCTGTATTATATGAGTTATGGATTTTGTAAAAAAATATACAAATCTGTACCTTTGCGCCCATTCCTTGGACAACACTTTGACCTGCGCCTCGGTGGGGACATCGCCGGTGACGAGCAGCCAGAAGAGACCCTCTGGCAGGGGTTCCTCTCCGCCCTTCGCCTTGGGCAGCGCTTGCTGGCACTCGGGGATCGACATGCCGCGGAAACGGATACCCTCATCGGGATCCAGCACGGAGGTCTCCCAAACCAGACCCTTGATACCGCGCATGCCACCGTACATCTGGAGAAGATTGGATTCAGTGAGAAATTGAACGTGATGTGATAGCAGGAATCTTTAGTGTCTAGATCACATTCTGTAAAAATAAGAAAGGTTTAACCCACTGGTGGTTTTTTTTTGATCAGTCAAAACATTTATCATTATGGGAATCAGTTTCTGGGTCCAAAATCTATCGTTATGAAAACGGCCGTTACTGAGTTGAAAAAACTGAAGTGTACCGTATTTTCTAAAGTACTGTATTAGAAATTAATTGTCGCTTGTTCTCAAGGAAAAGAAAAACATCCTGTGGAATCCTGAATGACTGAGAGTTTTGAGTTTACAAAGAGTTATTAAGTCTACCAATATTCAATTGGCCAACGTGGTAGAATATGGCCCAATCTTTCTCAAGCAGAGAGGAATCCTATTTTCAGCAGTGGGACGACAATAGGATGATTATGAAATATTCTAGTTCGATTATCATGATAAAAATAATGTTGAATCACGAATAGTACTTTTTTCCTCAAAATTTAAGCCTTCTTTTATTACGAGCCTTCACCAGAATTGTTTCAAAATTTATTATGGGAACATTGTAATTGACCTTATAGTGTCCTAAATACATGTTTATTACAAGGAAAACCTTATTTTGTGGAGGTTGTTTGTCGTTTAGCTCACTTTTTATCGCAACACATTAGCATCGTGTGCCTTTGCATAACTGTTAGTTTATCCGACGAGGAAACAGCATACCGTGATGTTCGTCGGCATTGAAGCAAATAAATGCTCAATTACTCGCCCGTTAAATTATGTTATTACAGAAAGAGTTTTTCATTATGATTGAATGGTTTCCGCCATTTGCCATGAAGGTCAAGACGGTAGGATTCAGTTGGAGCAAGAAAACGTACACTTCGCTGATTAAGACACTAAGTGTTTGCTTAAGCAGAACCTTTTAACTTTTGCAATACCCCAGCTATATAAAGCCTATTTGTGATGGACGCAAAAGTCGAATTACTGATTTGGTTTTATAGGAGGAAAACATATTTATAAGAAGCGTTTCATATTACTTGTGTTCTAAATATTTAAAGGTGGAGAAACTATAGTTCGACCGGGGAGGTACCACCCCCGCTCGTAATCCGCCGTAAAGCATTACTTGTGTTTTGTGGAGAGGTGTGGTTGCTGGTTACACTTTGAAGCGAGGCGACCATCTTAGTCCTCACGAGTAACAACGTATCTGTGTACGTTCGAGCTCAGATAGGATTTCGGTCGTTTTTGTGGTTGTACGTGGATGTCTATGGGCTGGAACTATTTAACATCATGTGTTTTGCATACTCGTTTGCTACACTTCTCATATAAAAATATTCCTCTATCCACTGCAGTTACATTTTAATATCAGTTAGTAATCTTCAGGACTTACCATGTCAACGGTGACTTCGCCGACTTTGGTACTGCCATATTTCTTGCGGAATTCACGGATCTTCTCCTGTTCCTTGGGGATCTTCTCTTGGAGGATGCTCTTGAGGTTCGTTTGCTCCGCGCTCAGCCCTCGTAGAAGTATCGTAGCCGTTGGGCATACTTTCTATTAAAATAAAAAAATATATGATTAGTAGATATTACAAGTACATGGAACCTGGAAGTCAAATTTAAATTAAGTCATCGAGCACCACACTAGTTGTATCGTTTACTCTAGAAGAAAGGTGGTCTAATTCAATTCTGACAAAGAAAGATTTTTACTACTTCTATTGGTGGAGAATTAAATTATTTCTCATTTACACATTTCAAATATTTAAAAATATCGTGTGCCAATAGTTTAGCAGTTTGAAGGACAAACCTCTGTATATGGTATAATTGTGATGAGTTGAGGATACTATTAATATATTATAACCAGCAAATAAATAACATACGTATGAAATAGTAAATAGTACCACACTGGAAATACCAATATTTACATAGAGTTTATATTCAGTATATATCTGAAGTATTTAAATACCTATATACGATAATTTCTAACATGAAATCGTCAGTTACATAATAACGTAAATAATTTTGCATTCCTGCTACTTGTACGAAATCTTTTTACATGTAGACATGTTTCTGAGTGGAAAATTACAACATCATGTTGGTTAGTAACAAAAAATATTCTCAATTTTGTACTAGTACTAGTGACTCGTCGGTAAATTGACCAAACATAAATAAAACAAGTCGTTCCAAGGTAAACGACATCCAAACACCATTACCTTATATGATAATAGTACAAGACACATAAGGAAGTAATTGAACTGTTTGATGTTAACTTTGGTCGACAGAAATCCGGTCACAGGGCAGTCCATAATAGGTACCCGTTATTGTGAGCATGTGTCATGATATTTGGAATATTTTATTATAATAAAGAAATAACAAACGATCGTGACCATCAAAATAATTTTATTCCTAACCACAATTAAAATATTATATAAATACATTATATTACCGTTATATAAGATTTGCTTCAAGGAGGTTTATAAAGGGAAAGTTTGTACTACCACAGGTGAATTATAGTTATACAGGTGATTCTTTGTTGGAAAGCATCTGAGTTTAAATCCCGTTTAGACAATTAAAACAAAAGTTTCTTTTCGCACCTTAGTTTGCGTAAAACTCTATTTCATTGCTTGCTTCCCCGAACAGTAAACATAATTCAAGCTTCTTTATAATTTTGTATTTTTATTGAGTCTATGCAATATTTGCCATTAGTCTGGCTCAATTAATATAAGTATAGGATACGTTACTGCATGTTATGTTGCATGCACTATCATGCTATCATCGTGTCACCTAGCCTTGTACATCGATGTCATCAAGTAAATCTGATTTAATATTTTGAATGCACGCAATTTCAAAGTCCATGTCGCCCATTAAACAGAATCGGCAGGGGTGCCGCGCTGGCCATCGATATTGTCCCATTGCATCGGTATATTGATTTTTTTATAATACTAATATAGTGGTGTTACGTAAAATGGTCGATGTAGAACCGCGCGGCCACCCCGGGGTGGATTTGACCCCCCTCGAACAAAAGAGCGGGTAAAGAGGGAAACCTCGAGGCCCGAATAATCCCTACCCGTCTCCTCCCCCGCGTAGAGCGGATGTCCCCTATTTCATTCGTTCGTTCGTATTTCAATGTAACGTAAATCACGAGACGTTCTCGTATTACTAGTACTTGAAGTCGGAAGTAGTGAACAGAAGTGTGTGTGTAGCAATATCATTAATTCAATAGCTCGCCGCGTCTCAATCAGTATTGATAGAGCAGGTCGCAGGGCAGAGTTTAATTTAGTTGATAGCATGATAGTTGTAAGACGATCATCGTGTGAATTGACGTGGATAAATCTGCTCCTCACAAATTAAATAAACAAATCGTATTCGATATTTCGGACCATCCGTTTACATATATGTCATAGACGTCATACAACTTCACACATATAAAACCCTTGGATTAGAGGCTAACAGAGTAAATATATTTTTAACATTTTGTCACATAATGTACTCGTATAAAAGCCAAACACTGAAGATGATACAAATGACTTTCATAGATAAACACCAATAATTTTGCCATTAGACAAATGATAAGCGATTATGCGGTTTACAAATGTCGGTGATTTTTTGATGTATGTTTTTTATTCAGATTCATCGGAGAGTAAGACATTGAAGAATTAGTATTTAGACCCAGGTCAATCAGAAGATCAAATGGCGATTGATAACTTGAGTCGTAAATTAAAAAAAAAAACAATGAACACATTTTTCTATAATACAGTAAATACAGTAGTACACTAGTACAGTAAACAAAGTATAATACAGTAAAATAATAATAAAAAATGTGTTTCCAATATTGTATATTTTAATTTATTAAATATTTATTTTTAAACATTTTCTTTAGATTTCAGCCCGAATTTAAGATCATTTCATTGTACCCCGAATTACGCGAATTCGACATACGCTGTTATCGCTCAGTCCCACCTACCGCGTAAGTTCGGGGTATAACTGTACATAAATAGACAGTAAAATGACCAAAAACCGACATACGTCGATCGTAATTTAGTTTCTACGTCACGACAAGTGCTGACACCAATAAAACCATGTAGTGTAAGACTCTAAAGAGACATCAATGCCAAACAAATTTGCAACAAGTGGTACGTTCTGATTTGATCTCCGTGATTGGCAATAAGGACCACCGCTGGTTAACGCATTGTAATTTCGAAACGTTGAGCATGAAACAGTAGACATATAATTTACCATGCCGTTTAATGGGAGTGACAGAATAGTCGATACTCGCCCCTCGTGGTATTTCCCTTGGGCCAAATCAATATATGAAGAGTACGTTAGTCCGACATTATCCTCGTTTTGAGACTTTATACGCAGATTCAACAAACTTTTAAGACATTTTACTATATAACGGGTACTCACGATTAACGATTTTTATTTATTTCGGATTGCCGATATTTCCAACTAGTTTCGTTTAGCACCACGAGCCATGGTTAGAAATACTATAAACCCGACCCCAAATACCCGACAGTACCCGAGTTGTTACCGTTTATACAAAAGTGAAACGACCAATAATACTCAAAAGTAGCAACGCGGTATAAAGTGGGAGAACTATAGTTCGACCGGGAAGCACCACCGCCGCCTTCATAATTACCCGTAAAGCATTACTTGTGTTTCGGTTGGAGAAGTGCGGTTGCTGGCCACACTTCGAAGCGAGAACCTCTTAGTCGTCAACAGTAGCAACGTATCTAAGTTCGAGCTCAGATAGAATTTCGGTCGCGTTTGTAGTTGTACGTTGATGTCTATGGGCTACGACTACTTAACATCAGGTGGTTTGCATGTCCGTTTGCTTCTCTTTTCACATAAAAAATCAAGACATTTACGTACGATCTCACAAGACTTCAGCATGTCTAAGATTGGACGTGCAAGCCAACATCAAACATTTAACATCAAATGGAATGCACGCTCGTTCGCTACTCTCCTAGCATAAATCTATAGAACTCTATTCAATTTCATTCCAATTTCATAGAATTCTGCGATAATTACATATAAGTATCCCTTTTAGATAGTAGAACAATGTTCACTTATGCGCTGCAATATATTCCTACTTACATATAATGTACAGTATAGATACGTTAGTAATTATGCTGAGATTAGCATTGATAAGATATAACATAATTCTTTCATTCCGATGCCACGATTCACGTCGTCTTGGACATTGGAGTGAATCTTGTCGGAGTTACGTGAGCCAACAGATACAAATGTATCATGTGTAGTGTTATCTATTGGCGTAACAATGTCGAGTAAACAGCAATGCCAGATTGGGGTCATTGTTTCACTAACAATAAAAAATTACACTAGGCCCTCATAATGTAAGTTATGGATTTACACAAGTTGTTTTAACATTATATTTATTACATAGTTATTTAAAACAGACTTGTGGCGCGGATATATTAGATCGAGTCAAGATTGCGGGAGGCGGTACTAAACTGGACCTCTTTTCTCTAGACAGGACATACGCTGACAATTCATATAAATATTGTATTTTTAGCACCCGTATAACATTTACGCACACACACGTTGTTTCCGCCCGAGTCTTGTAGCGTCGACGTAAACATAGCACTTTTATTCGCCCGTAATCCATACAGATTTGTACATACATACAACAGAGATGAGTACAAAATGCAAGCGGGTTACGCCGTGCCGTATATGTATAGTTAAGAAAGCAAACATCAAACTTTTAATGTACATAAGAAGAAGAAGAAGAAAGAAAATTATGATAAGAAGAAGAAATTAAACATTCTAATATTCTTTAATCCTTCTCCTCTTCATAAGAAACCTGGGCGTAGTTATACGCCCATGACAATAATTCTTATTGTATCGTCGTAAGATATACATAAAAACCTTTTATATTTCTCCAATTAACTAGAGATTGTTCCAATGCATATATCACACTATATCTACTTACTAATGTAATTC
>DWON01007092.1:0-13244 GCA_018251015.1 Phocides pigmalion okeechobee
TTATTAATAGTTTTCTATCATATGTACGTTTGAGTTTCTTAATCAAATTGTTACAATAATTGCGATATCTTTTATATATTATTTTAAGAATTTTATCGTCAGAATTTACTTTAAGTTGTTTTTGCATTGTATTCCTATTCCGTATACAGCGTAAGACTCCTTTTTTTTTCAATTTAAATTATTATTTATTTGTCATAAAGTGTACATTATAACAGATGTTAGGTATAAATATTATGGTAGTTATACACTTAGTCATTTTACTGACATACAAATAATAATAAAATGTCATATTACATACAATCATTTGAAATTATTATTAATAATCATAAATACAATTAAATCAAAATTAACAAATTAATTAACAATAAAATTTCAAGTCACTTCTAATTACCATTATTATTAATTTGCTTATGGGTGTCTTGAGGGTGCAATCAGGCGGCAATATTGGCATCATTAACCACTTAGCTTCACCACTTCAAAAACGTTTAAGCCATAATACGCATAACGGCCAGATACTGTGAGATAGAGAATTACAAAAGATATTATAAGAGATAGTTATATTTTACTTTATACAAATACAAATAGTGACAACCCTAATTTTACTACACAGGTGAGGCCCCAGGATTCCATTCGCTTAATATTCGACAATTAATGTAAAGCACAAACTACAAACTCGTTGGCTCAGAATGCTGTTATTAGGGTCTCCATGAACCCTTCGGAAGTAGGAAATGATGTGAACGGATATTTTATTAAGTGGCAGCGGACTTGGGGGTTGATGAATGGACGGATATATTCGGTGACGGTGGTGCCGCCCCGGGCGAGCTCTAACGCCTCTACCACCTTAATTGGTTTGAATTGGTGTACATTATGTTGGTGGATAAATAAATGAAGTAAAGTGTATACTTTTTCCGCTCGCAAGTGTAGTCTCGAGTCTTTTGCGGCACAACACTTTGATGTTTGTCGTTGCATTGCGGTGTACAAACGCAAGACTTTTTATGATTGCGAGACAAGTGTTACGGTAATGTGGCGAAGTAATTTTACTTCGCAGCCTGCATAATTTAAGACAAAGTTAACATAGAGCAATATTACCCGCAGTAATGGGAGTTTTTGTATGGTTGGCAACACTGTGAAAAGTTTTGGAACGCTTTAAAAGGGATATAGTATAAATAGTATTAGTTGTAATATGTGTTATAAGATACATAAAATAAAAACAAAAATTCCGCTTGAACTTCGATTTTTATATATAAGTTCCTTTTTTGTAATCGCTTTGAAAATGCCTCTTATTGCATGCCATTATTTTACGATTTTCAAACTAATATCGCCACGGAATTTACATATTTTACTATATAACGGGTAATTTAGAGGTGGGTGAACTATAGTTAGATCGGGGAGGTACCACCGCCGTTCTCATAATCTGCCGTACATTATTACTTGTGTTTTGGTTGGTCAGGTGCGGTTGCCGGCTATACTTTGAAACGAGGCGACCGTCTTATTATTTTTTTTTTTTTATTATGAAAGAGTAAGTAACGAGCATGCAAACCACCTGATGTTAAGTGGTTTCTACAGCCCATGGACAACCACGTCCAATCTCAAATAGAACAGAAGTTCTATTAGTCCTCAGGAGTAGCAACGTATTTACGTTCGAGCTCAGATAGGATTTGGGTCGTGTTTGTGGTTGTACGTGGATGTCTATAGGCTGCGACTACTTAACATCAGGTAGTTTGTATGCTCGTTTGCTACTCTTCTCACATACAAAAAACTCGGTTAATCTTCATCTTTACGCACTGGACTTTGAAATTTTAAAGTTTTAAAGTTCGATGCATAAAAAGCATAGATTAGATTTTTATTTTTTATTTTTGATTACCAATATTTTAAACCAGTGGTCACCGTAAAATTGCGGTAGCGGGGAAAACTTTTGATAGATGCCAGTAGTAGATTAACTGATCTACCCTACGTCTAGTTCTTTTTTATTTTTTGCATTCTATGTCACGATAAAGAAACATTAGAAGAAAAAACAGAAACGATTAAAACCCCGGTGTGTTGGCAGATGAACTCAAATTACAAAACTAAAATTCGAGTAAACAGGACATAACGCGGTGATACAAGTTGCAATCAGTAAAGTACACAACGATTTTTATATAAGTTCAACTTCCAAGGTAGCATCGCTTGGAATTTGTCCAAGGAGCGTGGGTTGTAGCTTAGTTTACGAGAGGAGCGATCAGCGGAAACTGGTCTGAACGATGGACAACATCAACGCAAATGGCACGTAGATTTGATGCAAAGTGTTCCGCATCCGATTCCTGTCCAGAAAAAGGTCTATATATGTGGAATTGTAAAAGTAAGTTGTAAAGTGAATTAGTTGTAGTTTAAGTATTTGAGTGCATCTTTTTATTTTTATGACGGTAAGGTTTTTTAGGGATCGTAAATGGTAAGATTAGAATAGATATTTTCAAGCATGCTGTTAACGGATGTTTTGACCGATAGTGAATAATTTTGTAATAGTAGGTAACGTAATTGTAAGAAAGGGTCCTGGAGGACAGTCCTTAACCCGAATCGATGTAAGACAGACCTCTGCTTATTTTCAATAAACTTGCACTTTAGTTTTACTTAACCTGAGATTCCTTTATAGATATTCCTAACATCTTATATCTACCGTAGTACGATACCGTAGTACCGTAGTACATGTGTATCAAAGGGCTGCAGCGACCACTTAACTTCAGGTAGCCTTCATGCTTAGATGCTTTTCAAACTTAAAATATTATACACCGATGCTTTTTCTTGTGTAGCTAGGAACCACAGCACTCGATCTGAAACAAAAGAATAGCGGATTTTAAGGACGACTGTCGTACCTTCCCAATCGAATTAATATTTTCTCGCCAAAAATGCAAGTGTGAATTTGCTCTTAGTTTTACTCGCCAAACAACAAAGGGTAATCTGATCGCTTTCATTTTTTCCCTCCCGATACTACAACGGGACTTATTCCAGAAGAACCCGCCATATCGTAGCTTGTGCAATGGGCTTCATACCGCAGAACGTTGGTCTTTTACACAAAATGCATAGTGGAGTAGAAAGCAATACGGAACTGTCTAAAACTGTCAATGAACCTCAAGAGCATTGACTCGCGAGTGTCCTTTTCTGAATTAGAGCAACATATTTTCTGAACTATTTACTAAATGGAAATAGCATAAAATAAAGATCGAAATTTATACCCGATTACATATTTTAAAATTCAAGATAAAATACCCTCCATAAAAATGGATAAACAGGCGCTGAAATGTCATATTGTATTTTTTTTAAATTACATTTGAATAATGCATCTATTACTAGTATAAACAAAAATATATTTTTAAATAAACATCTATAGGTGTACAAAAAAGGACTGCGATTACTATGACGTCCATGTTTTTAGATAAAATTAGATTAAGTGGTCCTGTTTTAAAATTTGTGTCACAACAAATATAATAATTCCTAGCGACAAATTCTATTGCACTTAATCAGGCATTCGTTAGCGTAAGTTACAGTAACAAAATACAAAGTTGGTCCACAGTGTGTTGGTTCATTCGCCGCGCAACTTTCCGACAAACACCGATTGTGGCTAACAATGGCACAGTTGCGGACAGCTGCATGTAGGGCACCTTGTTTAATATGTGCTGTTTAATTACTTGCACTCGCTTCTATTTCTCTGAATATATCGCATGCTTAATTGAACACTAAGCTATTAGTAGATTCGTCAAAATTGAGTTACATACCGATACAGGCTTTTGTTACCGCCATCTACCGTCTACCGTTCGCATAAAATTTAAATCATGCATTACTACCGCCTCAACAATATATCAGTTTTAATTTTAAACATCAACATATAGGATAAGTTATCATAGCAAGATCTTCTTTTGCCATTTCGCAACAATCGTCCTTTTTGAGTTAAGTCAGTACTCCATTAAGCATGCGATATGCACAAGGTGTTATCGTGTGTGCAGAGATCAAAAAGATTAGGCGGCTGCATCCCTTTTATTAAATGGAAACCGTATCGAACGCGTATCGTATACTGAGCATGGTGGTTTTTTATTTTTATATGAAGAGAATAGCAAACGAGCATTTAGGCTACCTGATATTATGTAGTCGCCGCAGCCCATAGACATCTACTTACAATCTGAAATAAGACTAAAATTTTACCTGATATACATTGTACTTAGCATTACTACCCCTAACGATAACACGGTCGCCTCGCCTTTAACTGCGACCGGCACAAATCATGCTCTAATTATGAAGGGTCATTGTCGCCGATGTACATTTGTAATCTCCATATGTCGATCACAGAAGTATGACTACTATTGATTGTTTGTAAAAATCTTCTTTTTAATAAATAGAGTAGCAACCGAACATGAAGTCAGAAATTTTACTATTAGAGGCCTTTATGCAAAAGAACCTAAAACAATAGTTGTTAGATTTTTTATTTGTTTGTCTGTGTGTTTGTGCTCGGTATTTTCGGAACGGACTTAACCGATTGTAGTTTTACTACTGTATTGCGGTAAGCTTTACTTAACAAGGAATGGTGATTTCATTTCAAACGGTGTACAAAGAAACAAATTGTGTCAATTTTAAAGTTGTAGATAGGTACATTAGAATATTGTGCTATTAGAAAATCTGAAAATCAAAAATTGAAGCTTATGTGAACGATGTCGCGAGCAGTAGCTAGTTTTCCGTATTTTCTACGTTGAAATCAATTGACACAAAACGTAACAGCGCTTTCATGTATGAACAAATTCCTTTAATGTATTTTGATTCCATAAAGAGTTACTTTGAATGCTACGCCTTTTCACTGTTATACTTTAGGCAATTTTCGGGCCAATTTCATATAATCTGAAAACATGAGCTCCACCGATGCGTATTCAATCAAGTAATTTGCGCTCAAAGGCTTATTACGCAGTCTTCCATTACAGGATAATTCCCATAAATGTGAGAACGGGCCTCATAAAATGGTCCACGTTTCGACAATTTGCAAATGGCCGCCGCTGGGTAAATCTGCTTCGAATAGGAAACGACTGTAATGCCAATGGAAGTAGTACTTTTGGCGAAAAGCCATCTTTAGTAACCTACTTGTGATCATTGATCAATTGGTGTAGTGTCAAATCTAGTCCATTCTACTACGTAGAATTATCCTAAAGTTATTACAGTTTGGATAACAATTATTACGTTACTCTCGCGTTATGTTACTACATTTCTATGTCTTCCTCCTAATCCTCTATATTATTCTTCTGTGTGTCTGTATGTCACTAAACTCCTCCTAACCGGCTGGACCGGTATTAATGAAATTATTTGTAGGTCTTCAGGTGAATCCGAGAAGGATTTAGATTCTCTAAATCCTTCTAGATTCCTTAGATCTAGAACTGAATCCAATGGAATCAGATGTAATGCTGATATTTCTAAACTAGGATTCAGTTGAAACTGGCGTACTTTCTGCAAAAAATAACGTAGATTTTTTCAACAACAGCTGAACTGACTTTTTCAGCAACCGCTGAACCCACTATATTTTATAAATATTGAATTTGCACATGAAAAAGCAACTCATTTAAGAGTAATACATCATTTTGGACACCTTTTAGTTCAGTCGTTTGCGGCTGGGATGTGGACCTCTCTGGTGCGGTGTCTATGGTACAGTGTGATCCTCTATTTACTATGTCTGGTAAACAAATTTTGACATCTTTAATATTGAATTTCAGTCGCGTTTGAGGCAGCGTGTGGACATCTATGGGCTGCAACTACCACTTAAGCTTAGGTTGTATCTTCTCTCGCTTGCACCTCTTCATTCAAAATATTTATGATTATCTGGATAAATTAATTACAAAATAAACGGCCGGGTAATTGCTTATCCATTAATTTTGCCATCAAATTATGTCCTTCGGTGGTAACGCTGCATCTGGTCCGCTAATTTATGTCCTCTCTGCTGTTATCGTGTGCAAATTGACGCTTTTAACATTAATTTAATTACATGCGTTTAAAGTGCCGCCATCCATCCATGTTGAAAATTTTAATAAACAAATGATTTGGACGCCAGAACTGTCCTTTGACCGGATAGGTACCACCTCCTCCATCATTGTCTGCCGTTAAGCATTTCTTGTGTTTCGGTTGAAAAGATACGGTTACTGACACTTCCAAGAGATGCCACTTCAATACTCAAGAGTAGCAAAGTATCACTACAGGACGTCGGTAACAACTATAGTTCTGTTTGAGGCTCCATATGGATATCCGTGGGCTGCAAAGAATACTTAATAATAGAAGAATCTTCCACTCGTTTACTACTTTTCCAACATAAACAGATATCATAGCTTATCGGCGATGATACCTCCACGTTCCAATTGTTGTTCTGCCATCTTGAGCATGTAAATTAGTACATGCTCAAGATGATTCTATTACAGATAAATTAAAGGTCCCCTTTATTTTAAAATGAAATAGGAAACGAGCATGTTATCTACCTTATTTTAAGTAGTCACTACCGTCCATGGCTATCTGGAATGAAGTTCATATATGTAGAACAGGAGTATCCTGCCGTCATTCACATACATGTTGCTATTCCTCAGAATAATGAGGGAACTCTTCAGAAAAACTAGCCTTCCTTTCTAAGCCCCTCAAATCAAAACGCACCAGCTCTATACTAATACTACGATCCAGACAGTAATTCGGCAGTAAGGTAGCGCGTCTGTCATATTACTAGTTAATTAACAGAAATACATATGTATCTACAACAGTGAAAATCTTAAAACTAATTATAATAGAAGCCCAATCTTAATAATCTGAAGGGAGTCCGTGTCCGTGTGGCATGTTTCTAAGAACGCTAGCTGCATTCCCGCGTTGAATAGTAATCGCAATTCTCTGCGCGAGATATGAACCAGCCCTTTTGATAGTACTAGTTTACATATACAATAGAAGCTGTGGCAAGTAATTTAGATCTCTTCAGTTGCACACTGGACGAATTCACTATTGCTTTTTGTAAATTGTATGAGTGATAAATAAGTTTTTTGAAATACTTCTAATTAATTAATTTAAATGATATCTTTGACATTGTTTAACTTTTATAATTGTAAAGGAGATGTTTCAATCTTGGCTAGGTATTTGTACACCATTTCAAAAATCCGAGAAAATTCAAGAAACCGTAAAAAATACTCAAAAATAATTAAAACGTGTACTTTTTCGCTACAAAACCAATTTAAATCAATTATATTTAACATCTTACAATATGGCGGAACAACTTATTTAGACAGCGTATGGATAATACTGAAGTCACCATTATCTGTCAGCTGTCATATTGATTCTTTTAGCTAGATCGGAGTCGTTTCAAATGTCAAAATGACAGTTCCGTCATTATGTTTTTCTAATATATTGTGTTGCAACTCTAACTTAAAATTGTTGTTTTGAACCAAAAACTCCAGTCGATTATAATAAAATGCCTAGTAAAAAACATCTCTATACTATATTTGCCTTTTCTTTATAATATGGTGTATGAAGCTGGTCAAAGATCTATACATTTTGAAACATCTCCTTTTATTTTGTTTTATTTTTTCTTATTTTTGACATAGTATAACATTTATTACTTTGGTATTTAAACAGTTTTGACATTTATTTTAATTTAGAATCTTGCAAGTTTGTGCAATTGGTTGTATTTTTTATTGACTACTCTATCGTATTGGGACATCTTGTAATGTTAGATGTGGTCTGGATTATTCATTTAATAAATAAATAAAACAATAAACCTCACGCACTATTGTGATTTTAACAAAACGCTAAAATTCGTACAATACATATTCAGTAAAGTGATTATTAACGAGCGCGCAAATTACGTCGTTGGCAGTTAATAGTGGATGTATTCATTATGCTCGTTTGAATTAGCGTTATATATCTTATAGGTAATACACGCAATCTTTAATCTCTATTGACGTTTGCTTTAGTAATAATTGTAATGTCTACAAGGAATAGCTCATATAAAAATAGGCGGAAGTTCCAGCAAACTACCCAGCATTTTGTAATAAATAGTACAATACGTAAAGGTACCAAGATTATTATAGTTTTTTAAGCAGCTTTATAAGCGAGAAATGTGATGAATTATTCGACCTGGTGTCTACGTCACTCTTTGTTCAACCCACCAGTTACTGAAGGTTGAGTTTTCATCTCTGGTGCCCTTCTGGTCTTCAGGTGTTGCAGATATCTATAGGCGATGGCGACTGCTTTCCAGAAAGCCAGGCGGCCCGTCTTCCTTTATTCTGTACTAATAAAAAATATTATCTATTAAACTTATTACTACTTTCATGGGAAAGTGTTTTTTTTAAATGTCAGTTTGCATGCATTTCGCTCAGCGTATTGGCTTAGCAATACGAAGAAGCAATGCTGCCAGCATTTTGGGTACTCGCTCAATGCTGACTTTTTTACTACTGTTATGTTTACTTATTTTTTATTTCTATTTTAAATAATACGTTTTGCATATACTTTCTGTTCAGTTATAAGTAATTTATGTATATCTAAAGAGTCATATTTAATAAATAATATCTTGGTATAAAACGTGCTCACTACAATGTCAATTTTCTGTAGTTATCACTGTGAAGACAAAGGAACTTTTTATATTGTTTGGCTCCAACCCATTTTATGTCCAATTGCTAGTAAAATACTGTGTCCTAACTACTAAAGACCTGGACTATACTCTAGCAGAACGATACTAGTAGTTAGTGCTTGCTTCATTACCGAAATGAATAATACGTTGTCCTTGACCGTCCTTTAATGGCAAGTTAGCGACATTTATGGTAATATCTCTAGTACGTCATATGTTTCAAAGACAGAAAGTAATAAAAGGAAAATTAATGGTAATGATCTGGCAGCAGTAATAAAGGGGGCAGAATTCTAATATAACATAACTTAGCATAAGTCATATTTCTGGTATTACTTTTTTATGAGTGAGTATTGTAAGTCGCCTCGCTTTTAAGCATAGCCGGCAACCGCACCGCACCTCTACAACCGAAACACAACACTTGATTCGCAGCGGATTATGACGGCGGCAGCGGTACCTTCCATGTCATAAAACAGTTTTACTCCCTATACTATATTATTGTTCTAATCATTTTTTTCATATTGTATGATTGATTAATTTGTTTTATATATAACGCGTACCCAGTAAATCATTTGAAGTCACTACACATACAAATAAGTGTACAGATTAAGAATAAACAAACCATTCCGCCCACTTAACATCAAACGTATGTGGAGAAAATTGTCGAAACGAAATGAATATTTAATGTAACACGCGAGGTGACGAGACGGTATCCTTTCCATTACGTAAACTTTCTGGAATTGCTTTGACTCCGACCGATCTCTGACGTAATGCAATCGGAGTATTTTATAAACAAGCAAATAAATTTAATTTGAAGTTTGCGTTTATGTGATGAATTTTTTAGGTATTCATTTGAACGATTATATCATGGTTTTTAAGCGGAACCGCAGTCTCCGCAATTTAGCCGTGACCACGATCTAGGCAACTGGTTCAGAATATCTGCCACTGGTTCGAAATTATTATAAAACCATTAATCGTAAGTATTCGTTACATAGTAAAATATTCACATGGTAGAAAAGTCTGATTGCCACACACGAGATGTAATTGCCACTTTAGAGATGTATGAGGCAATTATTTTAGCACTCAAAAATGGCAATCTTTGATCGAGTCAGATGAAACGCCCGATCCATTTGGATTAGTCACAAATGTCAATAGACGGCAGTGACGACTTACCAGCAGGTGGATTGCACATTCGTTTGCTATATCAGATTTGCAACATGGTTGAACCTTTAAGGTTTAACCGGGAACCTACCACCGCTACACCCATTTCTAGCGTACAAACTCATTTGAGTTTCAGTAGAAAGGTGTGATTGCCGATTCGCTTACAATTGAGTAATACACACATACATCTGTGAACGACTTCAACTGAGACTCTTTTTCTTTATGAAGCTTGTTGTTGTTATGTGCGGCAGTGGTCACTTATTATGTGGACTGGATGTTCATTTGCTACTTGCATTTTAAATAATAAAAATATAAACAAAATATGCAAAAAGTTTATTTGAGTAGATGTTGGAGTTACTTCGATGAAAGTTAATATTTGTGATAGACTAATTGGGTAAGTCTCGAGAATATCAAATAACAGTTGAGAAATTTGTATAACAGACAGGGTTCAATGACCGATGTTACTATGTAATAGTAGAAGTATCATACAAGCATACCTTTAGATTATCGTGAAGGGTTAACATTGAATAGAATATTTTTCTGTGGCATTGCTATCTTGCATTTAATGATAAAACCGAATACGCAGACCAGTTCAAGTTATATAAACTCTGCAGACCATGAACCTGATATCACAGGTCTCCTTCTGGGTCCTAATTTAGTCTCGTAAGTACCCATCATACCTCTATCCAAATATTTTTAAGAGAATAAAAACTATACTAGTACTTACTACATTTTGAACTTTCAAACCATAAAATGCAACTAAAATTAGCATCGTCATCATCACACGATCGCTACAAATGTATGCAATGCGCCAGGAATGTGCGTCCATCATTTTCACCCATATTTGGCCGCCGCAGCGCCGTGAACCAGAAATGCCGTCGTAAATACAAATTCTACGGACAAGCCGCAGTTCAGGCGATCTGGAATCCAATAGGCGTCGGGATATTATCGAGAGATACCAGGATTTACGGCGACCGCCGAGCACTGGCACGCCATCTGTGTCATATAACCGAATTACGGCTTGCTATCACACTAGTAAACTTGGGTTTGTGGCTACTTCTGGTCAACTATTTTGGCATATTGAACACATTAAATCAATGATGACGATTCATTCCGTACATTTCGTCTGTCCATCAGTCTGTCCGCAAATCTATCTGTCGGTCCGTCTGTCCATCCCCATGTGCGTCTGACCATCCACTCATAATATTATGCTCCATTTATAACATTATTCATATGCCAATGGATACATAATACAATGTATAGTTTAAAATATTAAAAATATAGACAATTAGAAAATGGTTAAACGTGAATACTCGGTACATAATAAAATGTAAGGCACTTTATTGTTCCAGCTTGCGATGTCACTTGCAGCCTTATTCATAGTGTCGTTATCGATTCGCCAAATGAAGAAAACATAAAAACAAATTTTCAACTCAAACAAACTACCACCGACTCGTAAGGTGTTTCGTTTGGGAGAAAAGGCGGCGAAAAAATACTCAAAAATACACAACTATTCTAGCTTTTCAGATGTCATTTACAAATAATAACTTAAATTAATGTATCAAGTAGAGTTGCAGGCGTTTCAGACTTTATGAGTTCATTCGGAAAATAACCCAAAAACTTTATACTATAACTATCACAGTAAATAATATAAAATGTAAATTTTAAAATCCTTCAAATTATTAACAAGAGAGAAAATGTTGCCACAGAAATCATGAAATCATAAAGCATACAGTAAAGGGTAACTAAGGAACCCGCTACAAATCATCCCATCGTTTTAATCGAAATAATCGAATTTCTATAAATATCCTCTTCATGTGTATGAACGAGCACGGAATCGGTTTCTCTTGTATTTCACTCACGTTCAACGCTTCCACGGACATCATTAATTCCGTAACCAACCACCCAGTTCGGCAAAAGCTCTTCAACGTTACCACTGCCTAAAGTGTTACTGGAGTAAATTTAGGAATTGAGTCATAAAAGTAAGATTCTTCGACCTTTGTCGTTTGCCTAACAATGTTGAGGAACTCAGAAAAATGGATTTAGTTGGAACATTTAATGTATATTCGTAGCAGTATCGAGGGATTTAACTAGTCAAGAACTACAGATATTACATAAAAATATGGATATGTAGCTAAATAACACAATTTTACAAAAAGTATATGCCACACGTAAAGTATCGCCATATTTGACAGCATCAAATTATTTAATAATACCAGGACCGGTAATACAATGGAAGCAGCAAACGAATATAGTCCATCTGATGATAAATCACCACTGCCGTCTATGCACTTCTGTAAGTTACTTCATAAAGAACAAGAGTCTCATTTGAAACCGATCACAGATGCGTTGCTACTACTGAGGACTAAGATAGTCGCTTTATTTGTAAAGGAGCCGGCAACCACGCCCTTTAGCGAAACGCGAGTAAGCTTCACGCCAGAAATGTATGTGGCAGGTGCAACACTCCGGTAAAACTGTGTAGTTTCTAAGACCTTTAATACTGATAAATTCCAAGAAATAGTGGTAATAGAAATTTTAAAAAAAAGTTACTAGGTTCGTATTGAACACGCACAGTATATTGAACCATGTAAAAAGGAAAAACATCAGCAAGGTGACAAGGACAAGCGGTGTCAGCTCATAATTCAACGAAATACAAAGACTAGAGACCTAATCCTCTTAGTTGATTGCACTCATTAGTAATGGAGGGTATGTGCGCCACATTCTCTTGTAGCATATTTAATTATTCACAGCCACAACAGCAGAAGTTGGATTGGAAGCCACTCGCCCGTTGTTTTCGATGATTGCCATCAGTACGTGCAGGGAGTACAAAGCACTAAGTGATCGGAACCAAGGAACTGTTTGATCACAGAAGACTAACGAGATGAGCAAAGAATTGAGAACCGAAGTAACAAGAACCGTGATAATTGCAAACAGAAACGATTTTATAAAATTTAGAAGTCAAAATAAAGGTCCATCAACATCTTTTATATAAACTGTTCTAGAGTCGATTTTCTGTACAACTGACTGAGTAAGTAAAAATGTCGTAGACGAATGGCTAACGCCAGTTTGGATAAAGAAAAAAGAAGTTTAACAAGGCTTTTAAGGCAATTAGGATAGGATTGGTTTCATAGGTAGTTTATAAACATAAGTTCTACCAGAAAGCCACAGCCACACAGCACCATACCAAAGCTGACCTCACAATCTGCATCTAAACATTACTTCGGTTGGGGAAGTCTGTTAGCCACTGGGCTACCTTGCACACTAGACTGCCCACTACACTGCCCACTGGGGCAAGGTGATCTTGTTATTCCTCACAACTCACCTGCGATGTAATACCTCTAAGCACAAAACTGAACACATATATGAGTTTGAATTTGTTTATTGGCAGCACCGAACACTTAACATCAAGTCTGTCAAAGTCAAAGTCAAAGTCAAAGTCAAAGTCAAACATATTTATTGTGGACACAGGTACAGAAGATGATAATCATTT
>DWON01007093.1:0-13239 GCA_018251015.1 Phocides pigmalion okeechobee
ACCACGAGCCATGCAACTGGTTCGAAATATCGGCAATTAAAAATCAAAAATCGTTATTGACCATATAATGTTTAATGTTCACTCGATACTTTTACATTGGATTTTCCATTATAAGTTTAAAAATCTTACATATGTAGGAAGGGACGTCTTCCTATATGTAAGATTTTTATTCCAAAGTCACTTCGAAAGAATAAATCGAGAGATAAAGTGTGGTTTACCACTTGTGTAGTTTAAATTAAAACACCGAAAGTTACATTGTTGCTACAAGACAGGAGTACCTCCAAAAATGAAACCGCCATAGTCACCGTCATCTTTCAAAGAATTCCATGAAGATTTAATGAACAAGAAAAATATTTCGTGCGAAATTACAGAATCATGGATTCTTTAAAATACTTGAGTACCAATATAAAATACTTAAGTACCAACAAGTATTTTATTAATGTTTCTTATAAATAAATCATTGGAATAATATATTGTAATAAGTTAATTTACATGGTATGCTTGGTGTGCATTTTGCGAGACATACTTTAGAAGAATTGATTTATTCATTTGTATAAATAATATTATTATTAAATGTGTGTATGCATATATATGTTTTAATAGCTTATAGTTACATATAAAAATGTGTTTGTTATAATAATATTGTTTACACTTTGGTATAATGTTGATATAATAGAAAAGTATAATATTTGTTTCATCCTTATTGAGACATATGTAGGTATAACACACATGTTACAATAAAATTGAAAAGCTGTTTCCTATGTAACAACGGTGTCAAGGCTCGACCTAGGCATTCTATCGCAAAGTAACTAGTTAATTAAAAACACGCGATAGTTTAATACCGATGCAGTATTTCGAGACTATCAAAAGCAAACCATCTTAATTATTCTATAATGGTTTTCTTATTATTATTTTAATAAGCACGATTTATATCTACGACGATATTTACAGATGATTAAGTAAGCGAGTACTATCGACCTGATTATCTTTAAGACCAGTATCGCAAATACTACAATTAAATAAGTAAATTATTTATATGTCAAACTCTTAAATAACGCGGCCACGATACTGTTACTAGCGTAAACCACTCATTTAAAGACTATTCTGGGTAAATTGGATTCGTCATATTTTTAAGTTTACCTAACCCATAAATGTTCGCTGGGCACGTACCTCTCAAGGTGAAGATGTTCGAATGTAGTCCAACACACCACCTAATATCAGATGATAGACTTCAAGCATATTTGAATAGTTTGAAAACTGACAGACTTACAGGATTAATATATAATAAAAATATAAAAATATAACCAACTTCATAATAACTGCATAGGTCTTACTTTCGACTAAAAAATACTTTTTTTTTGAGGAATATTGTTTTCTTTTCTACAAACTTTTATTTTCATTTCAAACCTATTACATATATACACATTTATTATCGGTTTAAAAACAATGAAATGTAGCCATTTATTAAAATATTTGATTACTTCATGACAATCAAATCTAAAGTCTGTCGAATCTTTTAACCCAACCATAGACCCTAGGCGTGGTGCGCTCGCCACCCTTGAAATAGTCTGAAGGGAAATCCGTTTCATTGCAAACCTACCCTAAGGGACTTAGTATGCTTATATACTCAGAAGAATTAAAGTCTTCTGTTGTTTTCTCATTGATGTCATCATAAGATCTGGACCAATATTTCTTGGAGATACATTAGTACACTTCTTCTGCACTATCATTGAACCCATGTTGTATTATTTGCTTGCTTTATACAATTGTGTAATGAAATGTAAAAACATTGTTATTTGTTGCACAAGTATGTTACGTCATTTATTTTACAAAGAGGCCTAGGGAATATGCTACAAGCACTTCCAATTCCCAAGGTTTTCCTGATTGGAGAAAAAACCGCGGAAGGAAATCCATTAAATATCCATACGAGCCAGGAAAGGTGAAAAAATACGTCATTAAATAATGTACATTTATTATTTAAATTAACTGTTAACTTCGTCGTTTTGCACTGACAGGAAATCTTAAACATTGTATTGTCACTGTAAATTATTAGCTGCTATTTTTTTCTCATTTTCTTATTTTTCCCTACGTAATATTGCCATATTCAATAATGTTTGCGTGCTTTCTTATCAATAACTTTGGTTTGAGTCTATTAGCAGTGATTACCTATTTAGCTAAAAGTCCAATCATACTTGATTTTCTGAATTGAGACTTATGAATATGTTTCTGTTCCCTTCTAATATTCTGAACGATAATATCTATCAACAGAACAGTGTTTTCTTTTTAAGGTCTACCTCTTTAATCTGGTTCAATTCAGTTTCCATTATAGTCATAAGGCCTACTACTAACGCATACATAAAAATTACGGATAACATACCCTATGCATAACCAGAAGTCACTGTCGTTCCATTATTATCATAGATTTCAATGCGTAATTATTGTCACGCCGTTAAATTTAACGTATTACCAGCTATATCTTCTATCCTTAACCTGTCTCTCATGCAATTGATTAGATTCACCGCTTTTAATATTATATTTACACTACACATATTTAAAGTTTTATACAACATTCCTTTCAGTATGGGAGGGTATGCTTATTAAAGACGTTCTTATTCATTCTCAAAGGTAACAATGTTTCATTGTCGACTTTAGTAGTACTTTAATTCTATTTGGAGTTAATCATTGATATCGATAGGCAATAGTAACCGTCATGTGAACTACATGCTTTTTTTGTCAGTTTTGTAATATTATTATATATTATTAAAATTTATTATTATAATTCTCGCGTAATACATATTGTATGAGGCGATTATTTAATGACAGGGTAATAAAATTTTACTCCTCCATAATATTGAAGGAAAACGTTGTTGCCTATGACTTTGGTATTAATCATTTGGTAATTAGTCAATTATAGGAATACATGTAAATAGTGTACATTTAATTTATTGTTCATTGTGTTTTAGAATTTAACAAATAGGTAAGTACGGATATTCGAAGTTCCTCATGAAGTGTTTGCTTACACATAGGTAATCAGGTCGCACAGCGACGTGTCGTTCTTTTTGTTTTATAACATGTTAGTACGATACGTTATAAAGCAAATTTGCTTTTTAATCAGATTAAGATAGATTGGACCATAAAATCAGAAAAAAAGACCCTACAAACCTAATTTGTTGCGTCATTACTTGAGTAAATCTTGTCATCCATTGACGTCATTCTCTAGACTAGTAAATCGAGTAGAATGTTTTGAGAATACTCACAGCCATACAGGATTCCCCCTGATATTTTCTGCTATAGTCTAATCAAGTGATATATATTTTTTATAAATATGTATATAGTAAATGGACAAAATACTAACCGAATAAATTCCACAAGGCAGTATCAAAGCAAAAAATCGTACTATGGAAAAGATGATTTGATGGCATAAAAATACAACACATTAATCTAAAAGAGACAAAAATATGCTAGAGGAGGCCTATGTGCAGAGGAAGAGGTGGCTAACTTAAATGCAAATTGTTACAATACAAATGAATTCATGTCACAATTTATCTTTTGTCTGTAAAATAGATAAATATAATAATAAAAAGGAACCCTCTATATATGACAAAAGACCACTCATATAGTACCTACTTATTTTCATTAATAAGTCATGTGTAAGTTTTTTTTAAATTAGGTCCTTAACTTGAACGTGCTAATATTTTAAAGAGCACGTATGCCTTAGCACGTAAATAAAGTCATTCTAGAATAACGGCTAGCCATAGTGATAAGTTCGCACTGCGTGATTAGGTACTTGCTGGAAATGTTCGTTTTAAAAGTAAACCCTTAGTGGGAAGTCTGTTAAGTTAAGCGTTGTTTATATAAATATCTAGGCAGCGGAAGTAAGGATTTTAAATTTGGTTCATTATATTTATATTTGCAAATATGAAATAAATTCGTTAATAGCCATAGCACGGGACTGTAAGTATTATTATTACAATGTTCGAAAAATCAAACCACTCATTATTATAAATGTTACAAATCGTTACAATAATTGTTAAAAATTACCGCGATAGGGAAACAAGTGATCGTTGAACAATTGGCACTTAACAGTATGCAAATATAATACGTAGTTTTTCAAATAACAATTGCCACTCTAGATAGTAGTCATTTTAAATATTTCACGAGAATACTTTTGAAGGCAAATTTTAACTGAAATCTATGTGCCTATTGGTTAATCTCCTAAAACGTAATAATCCATATATGTACATAGATGAAGCCTTTCGATTGTTAGAAATATGTTCATTCTTCGATTGTTACAATTACATTTCAATTAACATTCCTTTTCCAATATGCAATAAATTCAAGGTAAAAGTCTTTGGTCTACTAGTTAAGTAAGATTTTTTTTAATAAATATTCTCATATTTAACATACTTCAACATGTTTAGGACTTAATATAGATAATATATATTACATGATTATAAATATTACACGTGTTCATAATTTGCTCAAATTACGTTTATCTAGATTACTAGTACTGTAGATTTTGTAATTGTACGATATAATTAGTATAAATGATAAATATATCTAAATATCAATACTATAGATATAGAGCGTATAAATAGTAGCGATATCTATACCTTTATTTACAAAGACTACAAGGTATCTCGAAGACACTCCACAATAATAACTTACGTTAATTATCTCTGTTTATTGAATAGAAGGCGAAAAGAACACGCTCGTCTTGAATGAAATCATTAAAGCAAAGATATATTTACTTTGGTAAGTATATAACCAAAAAGCAAGATGGTAGAACAATAGTTCCGTTGGGGAAGCTCTCATAATCCGGCGTAAAGCAGTTCTTGTACATTGGTTACAGAACACCGGTTGAAACACCCAATGCAGGTCACATTTAAAACCGTTAGATTATAAAAGAGTTAAAAAACTTTAATATTTGTTCACTCTTAATTACTAAACTTCACACAACTTTGAGAACTTTATTCAGATCTCTAAGAATTTCATCACCATGTTTTCCTTCGGCGTTAAAGCAAATGATATTATATCTGCCAAAAATTTACAATTCAGACTATGTTGAACATAATAAATACTTTTACATAAACACGACACGACATATATAAAATATACGTATATCATGTATTTATTTAGCCATGTACTGATGATTTTTATATAATCTTCGAGCAATAATCGAAGTTTAACCTTAATAAAGTAACTTGCACTTCTGTAATTAGCGACATTTATTGTTTATATATAGGTACATTTTTAAATATAATAATTACTATTTTTAGCCACTTGAAACATCTCGAGTAGAATATATTTCAAACGAGGTCTTGCTCCCGGGTTTTCCCGCACAAACGTCAATATTAAGTCAGCAAATTGTCCGCCGACTTCGATCTGATGACTTGCAGAATACATTGAATAACATTGTAATGTGGCACGATATAGGAGACGACTAGGAATTGAAGCGATGATTTGTATTGAACACAATAATTTCGTAGTACTTAACGGCATAATAATTGATAACTTTACCAAGTATACCTCCAACCTCTATCGGAGCAATATGGAGGAATATGCTCTAGATCTCTCCTAGATTTAGAGAAAAATCAGTGCCCAGCACCATGATAGGTGTGGTGCAACCATTTCCATTAATAAATCCAATAGCTTTAAATAACATGTGTTGACTCTACTAATATAAAAAATGCAGCACTTTTCAGTATAAACAAAGATTTCAGTATAAGGACAAAGTAATGCTTTTTCAATTTTGATAGCAATGTAGGTAAAAGATATTTAACATTCCCATAGACCGCGGCTTAGCGTCTAATCTAAGAGCAAATTTTCTGATATCTCAGCGAATTGGTTCATAATGTTATCAGGTATGTACCACAAATATTAGCATTGGTGTCGTTAGTAGCACCTATACCGACCTTGCCGTCTCATAGATCCATATATTAACCTGAAATAACGCCATTCGGTAAACATTAAGTAGATATTGTTATTGAAAGTAGGGCTCATGAATGTAATTACGTAATTACTACTACAATACGAAATCACGTGTTTTTATTGTAACTTCCTATTTATTTTACACTATGTGCATTTCATAGATACGCTACCATGTTATTTGTTATTTTCTATACTTTAATCCCAACACAAAATTGATTAAATTGTTATGTAAAGTACGATAACTAATAAAGTGTATCCAATATTTAAAGTAACATTTAAACACCGTGATTCAAGTACATTTAATTTCGAAACTTACGGTAGTGATAAATATATTTTTATTAATTGAAAGCTAAGATTTTTCGATGGCACCTACTAGTTGATAGCACATGTACATAACACATGTTTTTGTAACTTCCAAAAATAAATTAATAATATGAAGGTTTTTTTATTACATTTAAGATATGGTTTGATGTGATTTTATCTGATGAACATCTGCGTGTTTATATAAAATGTTTATTTTTTTCTGTGCATATTTTAATTGTACAATAAAATACATTATGCAATATAACGGGTACTCACGATTAACGATTTTTGATTTTTGATTGTCGATATTTCGAACCAGTTGCATGGCTCGTAGTCACGGCGAAACTGCCTGTACAATAAAAGTTACCAACGTACTTAATTCGAAAAATCATAAAACCTTTCATTATTTCAAAGGTCATAATTTTTAAGGAATATCTGCAACCATTGCTTGCTCCATTGTGAATTGTTGTAGGAGGATACGGGTTAGCAGCCAAAGTGTGTTTGATATTTTCAAACTGCCCATTAGGCTTCCGAAAAGGTTTAAGAACGATTCCATGCTATCAAGAGACTAACAGCTTAACACGGTCTTTGAAGCACGGAAGTAAGCACGGAAAGTATCCATTAGTGGGCACCCATTTAACTTCAAACCAACCCTAAGATTATTTAATTTTACATAGTTAAGTCATAGTTTAGATGAAGATGGATTATGCGGACGTCAAAAACAATTTCAAGTACATGAATTACATTTCTGTGATATTAGATTTTGTTTACTTCAAATCCCACATATTTTTCTTACAGACAAAGCTCTGTACTAGAGTGCCCTTCCTTGGAGAAAGGAGACAGTTACACACAGTCGGAGTTTCTGTCGCGGCTCGCAAACGAGTGCCGCTATGACCGTCTACTGCTGCCCACTTACCAGACCTCAGACGTTGTATACGTTCATGCCAGCGCCTACGTATACTTTATCCAGCCAGCTGAAGCACACGATTTGGTAGATACTCTGATAATCAGAAAACACGGATTTTAAATAATGAATTTTACTAGGTGACTCTAGTTCAACGGGAGAGATGCCACCGCCACCTTTTATAATGTAACTTAAAATAATCTTGGTTTTCGGATGCAATAGTGTACATAGTTGTTGGTTACACTTATAAACGAAAGGGTGAATCAACAGTAGCTAGTATCATTTTACTACTGGCACACAAAATAAATACCTACTACAAGTACAAAAACAAAAATACTTGTTTATTTCTATCAATATACACGAATATTTAACAATGCGCGTATTTCTTTAATCAAAATGCAGTTTTACACTTAATTCTAGATTAAATTAAATTGTTATTGAATGCGATTACTGTTTTCGTTTCAGAATTTCAAATTGCACTTCCTTCTACAATTACGATGGACTGATCCACGGCTTGCGTATACCTTGTATTCCCCAGAACGTACTAAAATTATAGGAGAGAGTGATTTGCGTCAACGAATTTGGGTTCCGCATTTGTACATGTCAAACGAACAGTCATCAAGCCTAATGGGTACGGATAGCAAGGACGTCCTTATTTCTATAGCTCCAGACGGAGAAGTGCTTTTTAGTCGTCGAATGCAAGCCGTTCTTTACTGTTGGATGAACCTTCAGAAATTTCCATTTGATGATCAAACGTGTTCTATGAACTTGGAAAGTTGTGAGTAAAAATGCTACGTGTACTCATGCAGAAGTCTAGATAGTTCTTTTACTAATATCCGCAAATTTTACTTCGGTATTTGTGTTTTTTTGCAGGGAAGTATAACGCCTCCATTTTACGCCTTATGTGGGAAAGAGATAATCCTGTTAGGTTATCTTCTGAGTTACACTTAACAGAATATTCGCTTATTGACTATTGGACAAATGAATCAGTCGTCCGGGGAGATATAGTCAATATGCGCCTCGGTGGAGGTAGATGTAATGTCATTTATATATGTTTGTGACGTCTTGTAAGTTTTATTTAAAAAAAAACATATTAAACAATTGTTCGTATGATATTTGTTATTCTAGCTGGAAACTACAGTGCTCTTAAATTCACTTTTAAACTTGGTCGTGAGGTGGGTTATTACCTGATGGATTACTTCATACCTTCCATGATGATAGTGGCGACTTCCTGGGTTACATTCTGGCTGCAAGCGGACGCATCAGCTCCTAGAATTACGTTAGGTAATTGAACAATTTTCTACCTTCATTTCCATATAAATTATCTGCATTGTGTTGTAAAGTACAAAGCATCACCATCAATCCATTACTGTCTCACTGTTCGGCACGAATCTTCTCTAAAAATATGAAAAAATAGGTCATAATCGTTCAAGCTAGCAAAGTGACTAGCCAAGTAGATTTCACCCACCTTTAAGGACTTTATAGAAAACTAACAGGCAGGTATCCTTTCGATATTTCCCTTTATCATTAAAGCAACAGATAATCTAATACCCATATAAGTTTGAAAAAAAATAAGCATTCATGCGTCAAGGATTCAGACCCTTCCTATTTGGGAAGCCGGCACCCCACTTCTTTATATGTACGAGGTATACAAATATCAAAATTCAGAAATCACATTTAATTCAAAGCAGTCTACCTAAAATCAGTATAAATATACTTTCAGAGGAATTACTAATTAATGACAATAACACCTATTTCATATAACTTAGGTACTTATTAATCATCTTTGTCAATTATTTACCCTTCGAGATAATAATTCTACCTAGAACTGTTAAGCAAATATGTACCCGCTCTACCAAGTTAATCCATTTATTTAATTTCAGGAACCAGTACTATGTTATCTTTCATTACACTTGCGTCTTCGCAAGCAAAAACTCTGCCGAAAGTTTCTTACATAAAAGCTAGTGAGATATGGTTCCTGGGCTGTACTGGATTTATCTTCTCAGCTTTGGTGGAATTCGCATTTGTAAACACGATTTGGCGGAGGAAGTATGTTTATTGATATTTTATATTACTAATTACTATTAATTTATATTTGAAAAGGATTCGTTAGATTCTTTTTTATTTCTTTTTATACCGAAGATTGAAGAAAAAACTATTTGAAAGATAGTGAAAATGTCAAAATCCTTCGTAATTCGACTCCAGAAATACTTGGCACTTGTGTCTGATATATATGAAGAAATAATAGTCGTTTCTCATTAGTATGAAGCGTATATATATATATACATTTTAGTTCTTAGGCTTCGCATTTACGGCTGCATCGCATTCTATTCTGCTTTGTCCATGAGCGGTTAAGATGATTTAAGATCACGTGAACCAACGAAATTGACAAAAACACGTCTTCTATACATGTGACTACATATTTTTAGCCTCTTATAGACTGGTTTCTTCATAATCTTAAAGATTTTTGTTTTCCTAATCTTAAGTAATTATATTAATATTATCTTAAGTAAGTATATTAACCTTTCGTACATAATGGTTACTTATCATTCTCAATTGTTTTGTACTGAAGGCTGTAATATAGTTTTAAAATTTTAATTTGTATTTGTTACAGCTTACCTAACAATATGTAATATGAAACATTTATTTTTATTTTAAGGAAAGCTGTGAGTTTGAAGAAGGTTAACAGCAAGTATATTCTGAAGAGCACGCTTACACCGCGGCTGGCGCGCAAGGAGCTCCAGAAAGAGTTGCAGGAGTCGTCGCCTCAACTCACCAAATCTCGATCCTGCTCCTCATTGAACCAGGAAACCAGCTCCGATCCTGCTGGACCTGGATATAATAATTACCTGACAGTACACGTTAGTATTCATGTAACTCCACTTTTAGAGATAGAATTATAGTTCGACAGGTGTGGTGCTTCAGTCACAATCCAAATCCCCGTGAAGAAACTCTACTGTTGCGGTTGACGAAAAGAAGTTAATACCTAGCAACTATCTACGTACAACTTCACATAAAACTTCAGTCATGTCTAAGGACTTAACATCAGGTAGCCTGCATGCTTATTTGCTATTTAATTAAATATAAAAAATGTTGAGATCAGTGGCCTAAATGTCACTATACAGTTTCGTTTAAAGAGCAAAAAATTTTACTTTGTTTATTTACAGATTGTAATCTGTCGTTTAAAATTATAGTGTTATGGCAATGACCTTTTTGAAATGAATTTATTTGTTTCATGCGGCTATTACTTGATACGGTAGGTACCTACGTTAGTATTAGTATTCACCGTAAAATTGTACAATCTTTGAGACGGGTTTATGACTAAGTCTATATTATTAATAAATGCGAGTTGGTAGACTTCACAATATACATACATGAAACACATTTTAAATTACTTTAAACTTATTCGAATTATTCTATTATTTTGTTTTGAAGTAATATCTAAAAGCCTTAAAACAAGAATTAGCATTAATATGATGAATTAGTGCTTACTGTCAATCAAAGTTTAGAAAAATCTGGACCTAAATAAAGGCCACAATATGGCATGTTATCACTATTATCAATGTACTAATAATGTAATGAGAAGATAATAATCCACTTTCCCTCCAAATGTATTGTAATCAATCCACTTAAAATGACTTATTACCTTGAATGAAATAAACCCATTATTATTACATTTGAAGTGGTACCTTACAAGCACAAGTGTGTGGAAATTATTAATAGGCAATTTAATTGTTTATCAATGCAACTTTATTGTTTTGTCGTCTTCAAAATAATGACTGGGTTTTTCGTATATTGAAGTACAAATATAACATATTTTTAATGAATTACTCAGACTGTGTGAATAATTCATTTATAGCGCAACAAATTGTATTTACTATGTTGACTTATTCGAAAGACTACCAAACAAAATGTATTATTCGAATCGTTTCAAACGTTTTCTTAAGACACGATAATAAAAAACTTATGAACAAAACAATCTCCGTATTAGTATTTATGACTGTTAATATAAGAATTTACAAAAAAATACTAATTGTACACAACATATTAAAGCATTTGCACACTAAAAAAATGTGTCAAAAGGATCATTGGTTCTCAAAACCTTGTATTTCGTGTTCTAAGATAAAAAAATGTTTACAGAGTTTCCCGTCGGCTTTGAATTTGCCAACGATCACGACGCAGAGCTACGACGAGCTGATATCAGGGCGCGGTGGGCCGCCGGCCGCCAGCGAAGGCTCCGACGAGCCACCCAAGCATCACACTTGGACCACCATGACGCCGCAAGAGATCGCTACCTGGATCGACAAGCGCTCCCGAGTCCTATTCCCACTTCTGTTCGTTTTCTTCAACATTATCTATTGGACTTTTGTTTATTGCCTGTGATAAATCGAAGCTGGAGATGCAACAATGTCTTCATTGTAGAATAGGAATTTAGTTAAAACTATCGCACCTTAAAAGTGAAAGTGATACAATTCAAAGAATAAATTTCAATTATTCTTATTATTTCCAAAATGATATGTTGAATTATGAATCTTTATGAAAGTTTTTTAAAGACTTTTTCTATAGTAGTTGTTGTCTTTTACATTATATTTAAGTAGTAGTAGTATCTATGCAAATATTAAAATTGAATTAACTAATCGATGTTTATATATGGAAGATATATGAGTAACGATTATATTATTAGGGGCCTCTATTTGTACAATTTGTATCACTTTTATTTGAAAGGTGTGCAGTGATCCAGTCAATTATAAAATGTTGAAATAATTTTAATCTTAAGCGCACAATTGTTTTTAGTGCGTACCCGCATATTAGAGTACATTTTGTAAAATAATATTTTACAGTAATAATACTTATACTGAAGTAAATACATAATGATAAACTCTATTTAGTAGTTCGCATGAATCTCCCATGTGTTATGTGTATGTCATTAGCTACCTACCCCTTGTGTATTAAGTCAATTAACAGAACATACCTATAATATTGTTAAAACTCTTGTTTCGGGAAGCGTGTAGCATAGTAGAAATACTAATATGAGTCATTTTGTCTTAGTCATCTGACCTTAGACCTTAGACATATAAGACCCCTATTCTACAATAATCGGATTCAGGAGTTCAGGATAGCAGTGATCACTTAACATCAGATGAGCTGCATGTTCGTTTTTGTTTTCACTTCATAAACAAAAAAATACTACTTTGAACATTACATTAAAAAAGAAGATGCTTCATGAACCTATTATCTCAAAGACTATGTCATCGAATTTGCATATTAACAGAGCCATGTCAAGCACGCGCCCGTAAACACCTAATATTATTATATACGTACACGTCAATCACAAATCAAATAGACTATTATCCAGTAGGTATTTCACATGGAATCTAAACGGAGGTAGGTATATAATAACTTTAAGTATGGTTGTAGAATTGGAGTGAGCATAGAGATGGAGGAAACTGAGTATTAAAAACAACGATTATTAATTAGAAAGAACGAACGCTTTATATGATTTATTAATTGTTATGAATATCTAGTGTTAATTCGTTGGTAATATTAAATAATTTTTAATACAATATCTACCTTATAATACGTTGACTTATACGTTATATAATAGTGAGCATTTCGAAATATTTTTAGGGTTTTTTTACCGGTGCTACGTCATTTTTCTTAGTATTCTAATGTATAAAAAGTACTTAGGTTGAGTAGATAGAAAATATATTTTGGAAAACTAAAGTGTACATATGAAATCAGTATTTATATTATTGTTAGATTTTTGTAGAATAAGCAGACATATTTATTTATGCTATTAGCATATAGAGATAATGTTCCTTTATAATGTTAAATAAAAATGAGTCTATAATATTGTTTTAATTTGGCCAGAATTAAATGAGTATGAAGAAATAATTATTTACATGGCACTTCGATCACCGGTTACCATAACGATATGGGACGCAGCGGATTCAGTTTGATGTTTCCTTCACCGTCTGGATGATGACCGTGATGATGGACCGTCTGAGGACAGATCATTGCCGCAGAGCAGTGTTTCCCAATGTGGGGCCCACGCCCCACAGGGGGGCAATTTGATAGTTAAGGGGGGCAATTCAAAAATG
>DWON01007094.1:0-13238 GCA_018251015.1 Phocides pigmalion okeechobee
GGCAACCACACCTCCCCAACCGAAACACAATACGTGAAGAACATGTTGCTTTACGGCGGGTTATGAGGGTAGCAGTGGTGCAAGCAAGCTCTACCTTTAAATTAATTAATTGATACAACTGTTTTACAGACCTATTGAAATGAAACGAATTCTAAATATAAGTGAAGGTTATTGCAATACAACACCGTACTGAAATCTGTTAAGACTTTTTCGAGATTAACGTCGACAAACGGACAAAGAAACAGATAACTTTTTTTTTTATCTTCCACATGTAGAAAGCGATAAGTTACGATTCTGCTATTTGTATAGATTTAATGAATAAATTAACAGTCATCTCTAATTTTTGTTTTTTTAATAAAAACAGTTTGTTCAGTGACTTGGACAGCCTGAACTTAACTTCAATTTGACTTTCTACATTTCTTGAAAATATAGAAACGAACCTTTATCTTAAGTGTGCTTATGTATAGTCATATTATTATGTTTTGTGAATAAAATACGACGTATGTATTGTTTACGAATTCATTTATCAAGGGACTCCCGTATGTGGAAGTTTCAAATATTAATGTCGCAATTACCGCGAGGCGGCGCTGCAGTCGCCGCTTAAATGTGAATATTTGGTTAAACGAGCTGGCAATTAATATTGCTTTCTGACATAATTCGCATTAATTTGTCTTAACAATACGAACTGCCGTGTTGTGCTTGAATTCAACGATAGTCCCAAGTCAGCTAAACATCAACGCGAGATAATTAATTACAAGTTGTTATGGCTTTGTGGTTGGAACTCGGAATTGTTGTCATAATTTTAAAGTCTTAAAGTATTTCCTTTTTAATAGACAATCAAACATGTATCTGACAACTTGTCTGTCTCACAAGTCCATGAAACATATATTTTTACATAAACATTTTACAGATTATGCAGCTCACGGTATGGCTTTTTAGATGTTTAGCTAGGGTGTATTTAATCGGATTAGGCTGATTTCAACGCACGTCCACCCCGAGCCTGGTAGTCCTATGCAATACTTGTGAATCTTATCTTTTATTTTGTAATTATAAATATTTTAATGTCACTAATTATTTTGAATTATCCGTTTTTATTTCCCTACATTAAAATTTTCACTCTGTAACCTTACTTCAAATTTATATATTCGAAATGAAATACGATAATATTTTTTTTCCTTGTGTTCCCAAATTGGCTAGTAATCCGACTCATTTAACCAGCGTTGTAGAAAGGTACATGACGATACTAAATATATAATAAAAAGTCTAAAAATACAAACCAGTAGAAAGTTTTGGAAGGCTTTGCAAATCGTAATACTGATCCGTGTTTAATATACTTGTTCTAATGAGATTTGGTGAAAAATGTCCACGATCTATAGTTATAAGATAGCATATCCCTTCGATAAAAATGCGAAATGCGATGATGCACTTATTTAAAACTTAAGGAAGTTATGAATCTCTTCATACATGACGAATGTCTAAGGAAATAAAATGAGATAGAGATAGGCGGATAAATAAATTTAGAGTGCAGCCTGTCTACCCGATCTCTCGGGAAATTTGCAGCCATCCGATTTGATGCTCTAGTATCATATTTATTGCTGCTATATTTTGCATTAATATACATTCTGACAGAGGAAATAAAAGAGATACGCGAATCTAGTCATAAGCAGATGCGTTGCTACTCCTGATTACGACTACCATTCTTGTCTAATTGATACACAATGATCACTTAACAACAGATTATTCGTATAACTAACTATAACCAGGCTTTTTTGTTACTTCTGTTTCGGAGACACGTTAATTCGCTAAAGTTGTAAGCCCATAATCTTTTGAAATCCCCTCTCCCTTTAAAACCCCTTCCCCACCCCTTGCCACCGCGTTTTATGCTTAATAGTTAATTATTTTATTATTGTTCTTCTTTTTTCTTTATTTTTTCAATTTCATTTTCTTTTTTACTTTTTATGGCAAGTTTTTGATATTTTCGAAATTTCCTTTGGAGCACTGCCCCTACATAACCTCCTATAAAAGTCCTGACTATAACTATAATTCTGCCTTTGTTATCAAAAGATAACAAAATCAATAAATATATCTTACACACTTCAGATTTAAATCGATATTCATCTTCTAACTGTTTCCATATGTGTCAAATTGAATTTACGTATACTATGCTAAAAGTATTCAAATGTCTAGAATGTTTATACTTCGTCTCGAAACATTGAAACTTAAAAGTCGATTGGTGTTTTATTTTTCTCCGCACATATAAAGAGACGTTGCGGAGTCGATAGCACTGTAGTTTTGAGTGCTTTATGCCGCTGAGAATGTACAAAGTTAAAAGCTCCATTTTGTAGTCGTTCGTCGTTTAACTCTCGTATAGTGGTCACACTTGACATGAATTCACAACTTTCTTACTGCAATAGATTTTCGATTTTTCGCACCCGTCTAAAGTACTATGTATTAGCAAAGATAGATTTTTCTTTTCAATTCTATAGAATTATTTGGTAAACCAAATTATGGTAATTATATTATTTTGTAGTTTTGAAATGACACGATTATTATTATTGTGAATGTTATTATTTCATATTTGTTTATTTTTTTATTTTAAAAAAAGCTAAATTAGGAAAAAGTTCAATTCTTTAAGAGTTTTGACGAATTTAAGTACGCTAATAAATATTCATTCTGTATTTATAAATAAAAATGTTACGTTCAAAACTGAACTAAATACAAGTAAAATTTTAATCTCAACCGATAATCAATCAATTTGTTTCTTAATAAATATAACGCAGGTTTTAATTAAATGAAAAATGTAGGCTTTGTTTTTCAAACAAGCGAAAGCACTATACATAAAATAAAGCCAGAAGCCCCAGTCATCGGTTATCAGATGCACCCTTTAGTGATATACGAGCACACTCAACTATGATTGAAAGCAAAACTCTTGTCGAGTAAATCCGTCCATCTGTCAGGGCTGTCAGAGAATGATGGCATTCCTAAGCTCCGCACAAGCACGTCGCCAAGTTTGTTCAGAGGCAGGCAACGGCATGCAAACACAGATACTCTAATATAATTTTATATTAAATAAACTGGCTGTATGTGCGCCCTTGTTGTAATTATATGAGAAAAAAGCACGTCTTTGGAATTCCCTAGATATTACTTTTTTATAGTGTTATACTGTTTTTGCGTTTAATAAACTGTACTACTGTCACTCGGTCTACCTAGTCTATTGTTATTCCAATCAAAAGACTACCAAATAAGTTTCTTTCAAATCGGTCAACTGGCTTTCGTGCAATGATGTAACAGAACGATGGACAATATTTTCTAAAATTTGGTGAATGTGGTCTGTATTGATAATACTGTCTATTTGAATAAGGTTTTACGAATTTTATTACAAGAGTCGTCTATGCAATGATTTTCATAAGTGATATTTGTTTATCCCTATATTAAAAATTATTTGGAATTATTTACAGGACATATCACGACATTTTGCTAAAAATACAAAATATCTTATGCAAATCATCACAAAATTCACCTATTGGATACATCTTTCTGCGGTAAAACTACAGGTTTCGATGATATACGGACGTCGTCAGCTGTGATTGAAAGCTAAAACCCCGTCTGGTAAAACCGCGCAACAGGGCTGTCAGATAACTCATTTCTAACTGTATAAACGCGTATCGCAAAACATGTTTTAATAAAGTATTGATTTTTTTATGTACAAAGAGTAGCAAACGAGCATGCAAGCTACCTGATATTAAGTAGTCGCAGCCCATAGACATCCACGTACAACCACAAACACGACTGAAATCCTATCTGAGCTCAGACGAAATACGTTGCTACTTCTGAGGAGTAAGATGGTCGCCTTGCTTTAATGTGTAACCGGCAACCGCACCTCTCCAACCGAAACACAAGTAATACTTTACGGCGGATTATGAGGGAGGCGGTGGTACCTGCCCGGTCGAACTATAGTTCTACCACCTATCAAATGTATGATATTATTTAGTAAATCCTTCAGTCAAACTATGTTTAAATTCATGCAAACGTGAGTTCACAGTTACTTATACAGGCTTTTATGTAACTTTATTTATTGTATACGTTTACAGTTCAAAATAAGTAATTTATTTTTGAACGAATTGCTTTAATATGGTATCATGGAGCTAGTCCAGGGAGCTGCAACCATTAAAACAGAAGTGCCAAAAGTTTTAAGTTGCAATTTTTTCCATGTTTAAACTAAAGAGTTTGTTTAAATATTTTTTATCTGTCTGCCTATTCCGGGTAAAGTGCAGAAAACATACTTTAGGTACAAAATAATAATAATAATTAAATTGTCCAACAACATGACTACAGTTATAGCTATAAGAACATTTAAGGGTTTTGAAGATAAAATAATTAATGGTCTCTGGAGAGCCAATATTTTACATTGAAAACGCCGCGTGCGGCTCGCGAACAGCAAGTTGTCGACCCTTAAGCTAGTCTAAAGCTCGGCATAGGATCCTTCAAATATACCAGAATATGATTGAAAGCGACATCCCGCTCGAGTAAACCAAGCCAACCAACCAACTCATCAAGGCTGTCAGGAAACGAACACGTTCGTAAGCTTTAAGAAGCACGTCGCGGAGCATGTTTGTTCAGAGTCGAGCAACGACGTGCAAACACGGATTCTCAAAGTTATTTTTTAAATTAAATTTTCGCGAACATAAGTCTCTCAGAGCACTGCGACGCGCCGCGAAATCCCCGAGCGGAATGGATTTCGTGGACGAGCTACACGCTGCCAGTATACGCTAGCGGAATTTCATTTAATATTTGCTCCACTGAAAGTTCGAATACCTATTAGCTTTGACGAATTTTCAGATTTTCAATGCACTATTTAAAAAATCCGGAAATACTTTATATTTCCACGTAAGATTGTATTTTGACCTATCAGACTTTGTTATGTTAGTCGTGTTGACAATATTATTAACCCCATTCTTTGTGGTTGTCAAAGTAAGCGATTATAGGATTAAATCCAGGAACTCGATTGCGGAAATCCAAGACATTGATGAGTACATTTACAGAAGAGACGATCTTAATATTATGACGGTTAATACATATATCTATGTACAATCTCAATTGTAAAAGATAACCTCAATCTTAGTTTTCACATCCATATTTTACTGAAAAATGTCATAATTTGTAACACTATTTTTTTGAACTGATGGCCTTTTTACACTTTATTGTTAGAAATCATCATATTATCATATCGAAATCATAACAAAGTATTTAATGTATTAAGTTCAACATTGTAATGAATTACATATTGTTGGAAGATATGAGGGTAGTGGTGGGAGGAAGGTTATTTAAACGAATATCAACGGTAGCCGGCTAGCCGGGGCTCATTCCTTTGCGTCCCGTCGCAGCGTCGGTCGGTCCGATATATTGTTCATTTTGTTCTCGTTATGTTTGTCATTGTCTTGTTGTTAGTTTCAGATTTTTATAAGTTGTAGGATGAGTGTTGTTTACATTCATTAATTAAATTGTCGAATTGTTTAAGTTTTTGTAAATTAATTAAATTGATTGTTGGAAACATGTGTAATATTATTTAAAAAATATCCTTCCTGATTTTACTTCTAAGAATATATATATAATCATTTTATTATTTTTTTTATAAATCAAATCAAAATAATATTCTCAAATCAAAATATTCAAAATATTCAATTATGGTATTGAAACATAGCATAATATCAATATAATAACCTTGTACTCAGTCCTATTTGAGGGTCGTATTTTAGGTATGATGTTGATGACCATTGACCACAGTGATTACTCAACATCAGGTGTTCTGCACGCTCGTTTTTTCTAACATAACTAAAATAATAACAGTAGCGGATTTGTGGGCAACAGCCACCAAAAGACTGGTAATGAAACCTTTATTTGTTGGGAAGAAATGATTGGACGGAACTTCTGTTACCCGATAGCTGAAAGATTCACTGCAACATGCCATAAAACCCTAAACGGCATGGATTTGTAGATAAGCTACAAGCTCTGGTATACGCTCGCTCAACTTTTTTAACAGTTACTCTACTGAAAATTCCAATACATATTAATTTTGATGAAAGTGCAGTTTCTTAAAGAACCTTAAATAAAACTTCAGTGGCAAAAAACATTGCAGACAATTATTTCCACGTTTCATTGATGCCGCTGGTGACAGTTAGACGTTTTCATGTCTCGCGCAAATAATTACGATCGCTATTCACCGCATAAATACGGCTATCGTTCTTAGCAAAATACCACATGGGCACGGACTTCCTGTAGATTGTTCAATTTTAGTTTATTTATCATACTTAGTTATAAAGAATTCTAAATTCAATAAATATGTTTTGAAAAAAACCCCTCGAGTACAAATCTTAGTCGGCTCTTCCACTCGTACAGATTATGCCTAAAAGTAGTATAATCCTTTTTATCTCTCAAGTAGAAAATTTAACAAACGGACCTTAGCGGCTATAATAACAAGTAGGGTACTAGTATTGTTGAAGAAGGCACAGATATTCTTTTCCATTTACTTTGTCCAGATTTCGTGAGGCATCAAATTGGGTTTGCGGATGGTCGCAGATGTCTCCGCGACAATAACTACGCTCCAGAGCCGGTATACGAACCTCTTTGAATAGGCCTAACGTGCCCCCGCGGTCTACACCCTCACAAATTCCTTTTTCAGAGTTTAATTATTTTTAACATTTAAATTTTCCGTTTTCTACTATGTAGCAATACTCACGATTAACATGCATGGATGACTCGTCGACGTGAGCATGAGCCATGCAACTGCTTCGAAATATCGGTAATCAACAATCAAAAACCGTTAATCGTTAATACCCGGTACAAAATAAAATGTATGAACACCACGACAATATTTGTTTGAAATCATTAAACTTTTCGTTAGTAACAAACTAGTACAAGAATTTTGGAAGTGTATTCATTAGATTTAAGTATTTGTAACCAAAAAAACATTTTACGGGACACAGAATACGGTTGGAAATCGCAACTTTGCCTTTAGATATGATTTTACCATTTAACTTTTCGAAAAACTGCGAAAAATATAAGAAATTAGAAACCATCTTTAAAGTGTTTGGAAGTAAAATTCAGTTTTGGAAGTCATTCAGAATCAGACTTAGGTATTTGTAACATACGATTATACAGATTACCGAATACACTTGGACATTTAAATTTCGTTCCTAGTACTAACCGTCGGGTTTGCTCGCGAAATACAAGCTTACTTGCTTGTTATAAACTGTATTGCTTAATTAGAAAAATAAGGCTTAAAGAGTGTTTGCTTGCTTAACTATAATCATTATTGTTGGTGTTTATTGTTCAACTCAAATATTATATATTGAAATAATATAGAGCCTATGACGAGACCAAAGAGATGATTAACTACTATACACTGTATTTTCTATGGAGAGGATATTTATATCTCATTTAAAAAATGACAGAAGTCCCTACATCATCATCGTAAATTTTTGGAAACACATATTTCACATAAATTTGATCAACAGTGTTGTTAGATTAATAAAAACCATTTTTATACGCAATCTAAATACTTTTAACGAGAAATTATGAGATAAGATGTTTTTTTTTTTCAGTATAAAGCGCTTCTCAGACAAATATAGATACGGATATCATATACATATATTGTGTACTAGTCGCCTTGAGTGCGCGAATTTGTGAGTTAACATTGACTTAACTCACTAATTTATGTCAAATCTACATACTATCGGTGTATACAGCCATCATAAGGTCGATCAAAATCAAATACTTACAAACTGATCTTCATAGTCATCCGAACTAATTATAAATTAATATCCATGGAGATCAACGGGAGTTAATTTAATCAAATTTAGAGATTCCAGTTAGTCCTCGTCCTTTGATCTTGAAACACACAACTATCTCAAATTATCATTACTTTATATATAGATATGTATGTAGGTATATTAACCACGGATATTATGATTGTAAATGTCAAACGCAAATTGTCAAATTTAGCAATGTTTTGTGGTTTTAAACACGCTTTTATCAGCTTGGGTTGTATCTATGTAGGTAACGGAATCTTTAAGCATAATTTTGACCAATTTCCAGATGTCTGATGACTTTGAAACTCTGCACACGTATCAAAGACCGATGACAATGCTATAATATGAAAAAAAAAGAAAAATAAATGATAGTAAAAAAAAAAACTAAAAAACACGCTTTTATAAAAAAAACAACTAAAAAAGTATAAATAAGAAAAAAAATCGCGATTTAAAAAAAGCGTGCGGTGCTTTTTCATTGATCTATTGATACCATGCACCCTGCGCTTTTTTACATCGCATTTTTTTCTTATTTTTAACTTGACAAGGGAGTTCTTTAATATATCAATACGTAATACACTTACTAGAAAAGATGTAATGTAGCATTACAAACAAAATATTTTATATTAATACGAGGAGAGGAAAGGGGAAAATAAAATTATTTGTTATTAGCTCATGTCACTATTGTGCAACTGGTCTTTTCTTAGGACGAAGAGATCATAGTCCAATAGCGCTTGTCAATTAGATGGTTCATTTTAAACTTGAATTTATTAAAGAAATTTGTCTTTCCTACAGTTTTCCTTAATACAATTCATCATTTACTAATAACGACATATTTTCAACGTGTGATTCGAACCCCAAACACTTAGCGTTAAAACCGAAATTCATACGATTAGGATATCGCTGATATATCGTCAGTACTTGGCAACTAACAAAGTTTATGCACGATCTGTCTTCCGACAGACAGCAAGACGGATCGTGCGCAGTCGTGACGGCACGACGTACGATGCAAATCGCCCGTGCATCAAACTGACGTCCAGCACTCAAAGAGCATGGTGAATATTTTATCGTACATTAACGAGGCTTGTGATAGATGATGCATAACTGAATTGAGAAAGGAATGCTGTACTACAAAAATCCTTTTAATTTTTTTGTTCCTTTATACTTTATATCTTTTAATAAATATAGTTATTCCTAAATCCCTTATCTTTTGTTATACTCGTAATGAGAAAAGTAATTATTACTCTTAAATGTAGCATGGCAGGATATCGGACCCGGATCATTCTGCACATCAGCTCGGTATGGTTATAACGTAGGTACTGTAAAACAAAAAAAATATGAATTAAATAAAAAACAATGAAGCTCTTGTTTTATAATTAGACCCTAAAATCAATTTAATCCCAGAATGCATATCAAGATTATTGCTATAAGTTCAAACATGGTTAACATAATAATCCGTTGACTTTTGAAATGCTAGCGAGTGCCATCAGACTATATCATCAAATAATATCGATGATACCGTAATTACATAGTCATAAGAACTATATTTCATTGTCTTATTTGATAGTGGCACAATTATTTCTTTTTTATTATACATAGTATCGCGCTTTTAGCGCACAGCCCCCGACAAAGTGAGAAAAAAGACAAAATGAAAAATAATTAACGAGATAGAAGATCGTATTGTGAAATCTGTATCCTAAGTTCAATTACACTTGATTAAATAGTAAATACATATATACTACAAGTCGATATAAACCCAATCATCCCCAATCACCCAATATATTATCAAAATTTTATTCGATAAGTATCATAAAATGAGCCCAGTAAATGAAACGAATATAACAAATTTTATTAAATTCAAATCTCATGAATGTAGATATATCAATTTAGAATTAAAAATCATGTTAGCAAATAATAACATTTTACAAGACAAGAAATATAAACACACATGCACACATGTAGAAATATAATGGATACAAACAAAAGTGGCATGAATGACACGTTCGAATTTATCATTAAAAAATGATCACAATAAGGTTTTTGCGTTCATTAATGATTTTTACAAAGCACGTAATAATATTGGCCTAATTTGGAGCACACGTCATTGCCATCTCCCTCACGTCGCTCTAAATTGATATACCGCACGTGAGCCACTCAATTTGATGATGCTCATTGGGGATCCATGCTGTGGTAATGACTATATTGAGGAAATATTGTCTTCGATTGATATTGTCACATGTAAAAGTAAAAATAGGTGATTGTATATTACAACCAGATAAACAGTATTAATGTTATACAGGTCTCTTTTTCTTTCCTGTGGGATATTGTTAATCTTTTATATTAAATGATTTAAGGAGATGAACTCTTGTTTTTTTTATCTTTGATTTACTTTTGACGTTTTTTATAGATCATATTAATGAGTATCTCTTCATTTATAAAAAAATATATTATTTAGTCATTGGCATCTGCAAGTAAACTGCAAATATAGTTCTCCTTTCAACCAATTGTTTACGAGTCTCGCAACTCGATGAAAGTATATTTAATCCCGCTACTTTGATAAGCCAATATAAATTATACTTTAGTGCAAACTCTAATGATAAAATAAGCGTGAAGCTACTTTTAAACTGACTGTTTTAGACTTTGTTAGACGAAGCCACCTTCCTGGATTGTTTGTTTTCAACTTTTAAAAACTTTTCCAATAAACAGAAGCCGGTATTCCACCGCTTCAAATAACCTTATATTTGATTCTGTTTTGTTTGTAGAAGACGCTTGAATTCTTTATTGATTTACTTGATGGTATCAATCGACAAAAAGCAAATTTGTTTTTCTTGTACAATTTAATCTAGCAATTAGGTTTGTAAATTAGTCATCTTCGCCTTTTAACACTTCTAACACCAGAAGAGTTGCCAATACATTGCCGGCTTTGAAAATTTCTTTTAGCACCTATTTAGAAGAGCTTCATACATCTGATGCAAATATAAAGACACGAACGATAAAGATGGGAAGAATTTTCTACAAAGACTGGCACAGCCATCTGTCATCATTTTCCACAGGCGTTTCTTAATAAAAAAAATCCATTAAAAATCTATTTGATGTTTGCAATCAAGCAAAAGATAAATTTCGTTTCTAATCCAGTAACAAAATACAATAACGAAACATTTCTGTTCCATTTAATCTAGATTTGTTTAATTCGCCAAACATTTTATTACTGTTTCTATCTTATAACCGTCATCAAAAGTTCTTTAAGTCTTATAATTATTCCACCGCAATAATTCATAAAATATAATAAATTTTGCAACAGCCGGTGTTGAAGGAGGAAATCGTCATGCCGCACCCGTCCCTAGGAATTTGGAAGCGACTCACGTTCGTTATTAATTTTCTCAAAAATACACTTTAATAACGGAAAATGAATTGAAATTATTCATAAAAAATTTCACTTTTAAAATATGCCAATAAATAATGAATACGCTTACTTTTTGAGCCGATTTCATATATTTTTCTATAATTGTTAGACTGTTGGTGCAGAAGCGGTAACTCAATCGTATATCGTTCTTTGTTAACAAAATGTTCCTCAAAAAATATTTTATCAAATGCAAAAATCTTTCAAATCTGATTTGTAATTAGCGCAAGCAAAGAAATAAAAAAATACTTGTGTTTTAATATTTTAAGAGTTTTAAATCTATTCAAATAAATACTAACTCCGGCATCAGATCTAGTAAAATTTGCCACTGTATCAAATTCCAAATAGTACATATATATAAAATATTTTGTTTTTGCATGTATTGCTGTTGTAGTAGATCCATTAAAATCCATTGTTTACATAAAGCCAGTATTTACACATTATTTTTGTAATTATGTAAAAAAAATTATCTATAAACATTTTAGCTTCAAAACAGAACAAATTTAATAAGACCATCATTTCCCCATAGATTAAATATTTTGTTTTTTGTGAAAAGGATAAAAATAGATCCTGACGATGCGTACAATCTGTTGGGACGGACCCATGGGATTCCGGACGCCACTTGCAATTTTTCCAGCTATCTGAACTGATTACCTACTGGTTAGGAGCGCATCGAGATGAATATGGAAAATATCTTTCTATTTCTGCGGTTATTTCATATTTAATATAACAAATATGTCATGTGTCACTACACTCGTATACGCTAACCTCCGAATCCACATAACCCATTCCAATGTAGTTTTGTGAATGTTGGACAGATTGGACCTATGAGATGGTGCAATTGTCGATTTTTTTTTCAACTACTATTGTTTGTTTTACATTTGTGTGAATTGCTATCTGGGAAGAATAGATAATAATTAAGAACAAATTCCAATATCATAAATTATACATTTTTATACTACCTGAAAGTTGAATGATTGAATGATTATACACTTTAAGTGTTTCCATTTCCAACCAGGCATGCATCTCAATGATAAATCTAGTTTCTGTTCAGAACCGGGATCTTTTTATTTTTGACTGTATATTTGTTCATAGCACCCAAAATACAAGGAATTCCAGTGTAGAGCCGTGAGTAGTAAGGCTATGTATAAACGTCCGTGGTAACGTAAAACACAGTTTTATTTTTAGGTCATTATGTGTTTATTTATTGACTAAACTGATAGCTGGATTGCATATATGTTTACTAGTTTTATAACATAAAAAGTAAGACTAATTCGTTTTCAATGCTAATAACATAAATGTTTCAACAGAATTACAATCCTGAAGAAGTTCTTCAATCTCATAGGGCTAGTTGTTCATTCTGTTTAACTTTGACATAGAACATAGGTATTATGCGGGTTCCGTAAAGTTTATAACATTATGATTCTGAATGCATAAGCGAGAAGAACGGAATGCTTCTTCAACTAAATGTAAGTTTTATAAAAGAAGTTTATCCACTAGCATTTATTTTACGGACACTTCTCGTAATCTACACAATGGTGTCGCCTGATTTATTTAAATTAGTTACATATTTCCATCGACGACTAACAAGTTGAGGTGGAACATCCATTTGATATTAGCGTTAGTTGTTCACACTTTATACATACATCACTACAGCACTAAGCCGCGCCACTGTTACTTACACCGCTCTCCCATACGGAGAGGCGATGTTAGTTTCATACCACGCGTGTCATCTATACAAACTTAAGAATAATTAAAAGTAATGAAACTTGTAATTTATATATAGTTAGTTACTTATATAGTATATTTTAATTACACTTGGGTTCAACGGTAGCAAACCCGCTCCTTATGTCATCGCATACCGCATAGGAAGCGCCTTACGTTAGAAATCTATTAACGCGTTAATAGGACGTTGAAACAATTGTGTGTTTATTTTATACAAAGGTATTTGTTTACTTATGTATGAATACAATCATTGACTTTTTTTATTGTGAAAGAGTAAGAAACGGGCATGCAGGTCACCTGATGTTAAG